>PITA01005192.1:75238-113689 GCA_004023965.1 Spilogale gracilis | reverse complement strand
TTTCCTGACTTGAGCAGGATTTCCCCTCCCAGTACTCCTTGATCCGCAGAGTAGATCACTGAAGAGATGGTGGATACATTTGCATAAGGATAGAGGAACTCTTCTCTACCCACAGGAAAAAAGGGATCCAGAATCCATCTCTAAGGACGTTGGATTTAGACTCTGATGGGTTGGGTTTGTCCTGACAGGAAAGGAAACCTAGAGTGTGTAGGGGTTAATTAATAGTCCACCAAAGTGGTATCAAAATTACTTTAAACTGAAAACATCACAACAATCAGCAGCCACAGAAAGAAAATTGTCTAAACTTAAGCAGACACTCCAAAAAATACATCCTCCACTGACAGGAACTCCTCTCCAACCCACCCCACCCCTCCTTTCACCCTTCCTCCCACCTCCCATCCCCCTCCTCTCTGACTTAAAGGAGAAGACTGACCCTTAGCACCAGGAAGTATGAATTCAGCTGTTCATCAGCATCAAAAAGCCCAACAGAACTTTCCATACTTTCCCACTGAAGCTCTAAACACCTCTTTCTTTATTAAGATGGTTCATAAACCTTTACCTTTGACTATTCAGCAAGTTACCCAATATTGAGCACTGCTGCACCAACATGTAAGCAAGTCTTCCCTTTTGCCTGTTAATCTGTCTATTGTCAATTAAATGGCAGGACCCAGACCTTCTGAAGGTAAGTGGGGAGAGGAAAGTTTTCCTCCCAACAGATTCCAAAGACAGGAGAAGTAAGTCTAACCCTAGTTCAAAACCAGGATCTGGAGAAAGCTCCCACAAAACCAGTCATGCTGGCTGAGAAGCCTGTACTGGAGGGCACTGAAGGTCCACAGCCTTGGAAGGCCAAGGTGGGAGCGCCCCAGGTGGCCTGTGTAGGCACCTGGACCAGCTAGCAGCTGTGGCCCCTAGCTCTGCCTCTCCTGGGCAGCCTGAGGCAGATCGAAAACCTAGACCAGGAAAACTGCTCCTTTGTAAATAGTGGCAGAACCAAAGAAAGGAGATGTTAATTGACTTCCAATTAACGTGTGCAAAAGACCACTATGGAAAATCAGAGAACAGTACCAGATTTGGACGCCAATATGCACAAACCCACAGAGATAAATACAGGGGGAGGGGAAAAAAACATCATTTCATTAATAAAAAGGGGGGGACTAAAACTTACAGATGGTCTTTTATGTAAATACACTTACATCTAACTTGCTAAATTCTTGACTCTGCTCACCATATTTCTCCTTTGAACCTCTATTCATGCAATCTGAGAATGACTCCCGGTAGCTCTGTTTTTCTCATTCCATACATTCATATTCATCATCAAGACCAACAGATCTGACCTCCTAAAAGGTCAAATAGTCTCTCCCAGTCTCCTTCCACTTCCAATTTCACCATCACTTTTGCTGGGATTTCTGCAGTAGCCCCTTGAATTCACTTGCTCCTCCTCCCCCTCCACTCTCAATTTCATACTACAGAGAAGTTCTATAATGTCTTATGACTTCCTTCCTTAGAGTCTCTCAATGAATTCCTATTAACAGGACCTTATCTTGCCTCATTCTCTCCTTGTTCATTACTTTTCAGCCACCAAGGTCTTCCTAGAAAGGGTCAGGCTCTATCCTACCTCATGCTCTACATGCAAAGTAAGAGAAGGTCCACAAATATTTGCTGAATGTTACTGAAATTAGCTATTTTAGGCTCCATATTGCCTACAAGAAGACAACTACATGACCCAGTTTGCTTGACAGTCCTTGTTTAGACCCAATGAACCAGCACATTATTTGATAAATTCTCACTTTCATTCTGGGCTGTATGATGAGTATTAGACATGGTCATTCTACCTCTAAGGAAGCTGAAATTAAGAGAGACCAAATAAAGAGTCTGTTCTATTTGCAGTAGTTATGCTCTATAAAGTTAATGGGAACACTTAGCAAATGCTGATTTATTGCTACTGGGGAAATACAGGGTTAGGTTCTTGTATTTTTTTTTTTTTTGTCATCCAATCAATACATGATTTTATTTTATGTGTGTTTTTGTTTAAAGACATCTTATTTAATATATATTGCTAATTCACCGGCTTTGAACTCATGACAGGAGCACTGTAACACTGGCCTGACAAGCTTACCTAACACACACATTTTCTCTTAGGCACACTAGACAGCACTCTGTCACTACACTTGGAGCTAATTTTAAAGAGCAAATCACACACAAAAACCATAAAAATGTGAAAAACATGGCAATAATCAGAGCACGAAAGGACACTTGTTTCTAGCAAGAATGCTGAAACAAAAAAAAATTTTTTTTAAAATTTAAAAAAAAAAGAATGCTGAAACAAGGAGGTAGAGTGTTGTCTTGTTCGACCTCAGTGGGCAATGTGCTCACTGGGCAGCTCGAAATTTAAGTTTGCTGCATATCTGAATGACTGCAGAAGTACTGTAAGCATTGATGGAGAGTTATAAATAATACTCAAAGTACGTGAATTACAAGTACAAAAATCCACAAATAGTGAGGGCTGATGGAAGCTATTTAAGGTTATACAGCTGCTGTAGAGTAGGGACAGACCCCAGATAATGTTCAGCTTCAGAGTCTTTGTCCATTCCTTAGATCACTACTAACAAGAAAAGAAGTGCTCTTTCAAAAACAGTACCGTTGTTCTAGGTAGATTGGCCATAATGATTAAAACCCCTGAAATGCCACTTGATCAAAGTTCCAGTAGATAATAAAGTTCCATATAGCAGATGGAAAGAGACAGAACTCTTCTCCATGAAGTGGACAAAACTCTGTACAAAAGTACTCAGTAATCTACAACTCCGTACCACTGAAAATTTAAATGGCAAGAACTAGTAACTACTTCTTAAATGACAATTCACAAGGGAACCCCAAGTTATTTATAACAATAGGTAATTTCTCAATGTCACGTAAGCTCTAAGAGTAACAAGAATAAGTATTTGTGTGATTACAACTTTTTTAAGAGTCAAAGCTTGAACTATCTACAGAACAATGTCTAAGTAAATTTACATGTAGAACACGAAAAATCAAGTATTCTTGACTCTTTCTAGTCTACAGGGGTGGACAGAATCTTTGACAAGTTTCCAGTACTTGATCACACTCACTATTCAGGAAGTCTCCTCTATGGTGAATTTCTCACTTCTTAGTAAATTTTTATGTCTTCTTTTAAATCACATTCAAAACAAGGAGACCAATCTGCAGGTTTATGAGCACAGTATGAGTAAAATATTTTAAATTACACATTAGTTTTCTATTCAATAATTTAGGACTATTTAAGAATCAAGCATAAGTACTTCCCACTGGTCCACTTTCTTCTAACTGGCTCTCTTAGCACATTAAGACTTACAATGCTCTACTGATACAAGATGATATTTGAAATGTTTTTAGCTAGTTCATAAAATATTGAAGGCAAACTCAGAAACACTTGCCTTACATTTAAAAAAAAGTCTTCGGGCGCCTGGGTGGCTCAGTTGGTTAAGCGACTGCCTTCAGCTCAGGTCATGATCCCGGAGACCCGGGATCGAGTTCCACATCAGGCTCCCTGCTCTGCAGGAAGCCTGCTTCTCCCTCTCTCACTCCCCCTACTTGTGTTCCCTCTCTGGCTGTGTTTCTCTCTGCCAAATAAATAAAATCTTTAAAAAAAAAAAAGTGTTCTTCCTACCATTTAGGAAACCCTAGTTTGGCAAAGGCAAGGGGGTGAAATTTGGCAAAAAATAAACTCCTAAACTCAATTTAGAGTTCATACTTAGAAATAAATTAGGACTTGCTAAAAAATTCCAATAGGAATATGAGTTATACTCTTTGCCCAGATTCCCCTGATGCTAACATCTTATTCTAGCTTTATCTCGTATTATTTCTGAACAGCAAAGGAGTTCAGAATATGCCATCCTCAAAACATATTTCTCTAGTGTAAGGATTATTGTGAGCTAAAGGCAATTCTTAAAAGAGCTGACACAGGATGAGCTTTCTGCCCTCTGCCAATCTGCCTAAAAACAGAACATAAATTCCCCCATAAAGGTGTCCCCTGCTTCCCAAACCAGGATGAGGACAATCTTAACATGTAAGATGTAAGGTGGCACTGAGATGCACCTGCACAAACAAGCCTGACTAAATTAACACTTACTTTCCTAGTGGCCCACATATTCACCTTCCCATATGCTACCCTTGAAAGCCTAAAACCCTTTTACTTTGTCTTTATCACTTCTCTGAAACTTACTGGCTATTTTGTTAAGAAGCTATATAAGCCCAAGTTCCAACCAGCCCCTTGAATTACACATCACTGAGTTTTTCCCATGTATATGCGAGCGGCACAAGCTAATAAACTTCTGTTTCTTTTTCTCTCATTATTCCATCTTTTGTCAGTCTAATGTGCAGGGCCCTAGCTGGAGAACCTGGAAGAACAGAGGAAAAAGAGTTTTTCCTCCTCCAGTACTATCTATGAGAAAGTTGCAAATGTGATGCTCTTTTACCCTTAAACACTTCAACGTGTATTTCTGGAGCTCAAGAACATTCACTTACATAATCACAGCACAATTATCAAAATCAGGAAGTTAAAATTGATATGATACTATTATGTAATCTATAGGCCTTATTCAAATTTCACTATCTGTCACAATGATGTTCTTTATCATAGAAGAATAGAGTTGGTTTCCCTGGTCCAAGAGTCAATCGAGGACCATTTATATCATTGAGTTGTAGGAATCTTTGGTCTCTTTCAATCTAGGATAGTTCTTCAGTCTTTCTTTTGTGACCTTGACATTCTTGAAAAGTAAAGTTACATCTGCAGAAGTTATTTTGTAGAATATCCCTCTAGTTGGGTCTAATATCTCTTCGCAATGAGATTCTGATAATGGATTTTTGGCAGATGTATAATAGGAGTGGTGTCATAGCTCATATCAGTAGGTAATGCACTTGGTTTGTCCCTTGATAAGGGTGTCAACTTTGAGTACTTGGTTACAATTGTATCTGCCCAGTGAGTTCATGAATTTTCACTTGTCATTTATGTTACAGGGCACCTGGCACAAAAATTCTGAAATACTTCACAAGTGAGTCTACTTATACAGTTTCAATGTATAATTGAAGGGAGGGAGAATTTTTTGTTACATTTTCAGAGTTTTTACTTGAGGGTTGACCTTTATTTTCTACCTATTTATTCTTTTTATTACCAAGTATAATGTTTCTACCACTTTCCCTTTTTATCTTATAATGTGTTACAAGAAAAGTGTCTAAAAAAGATTATTTTAGGCAACATTTAAAATATTAGTTTTGGCTGCAAAGGGGATGCAGCACTTCCTTCCTATGCTCCCGGCAGTGGGAACTGGTATGCCCTGGACAGGCAGAAGGACACTGGCAAATACATGGACCTCCACATACCGCAAAAATACTCTGCCAGCAACCGCATCATCATCGCGAAAGACCACGTGTCCATCTAGATGAACACAGCTGTGGCTGACAAGGGGACAGGGAAGTCCGAACAGCCAATTTAAAACCTACATTATCCGTGGGGCCATTTGCAGGATGGGTGAGTCAGATGACTGCATTCTCCAACTGCCAAAGGCCAATGGCATGGTTTCAAAGAACTTCTGACTGGAGAGGATCACAGATGTGGAATATTTATCATGAATAAGTAACAATCCTCCAAATAAATAAATAAATAAATAAATAAATAAATAGAATGATACAGTGTCTGGTACATTTTCAAATATATAGGTGGGGTGGGTTTTGGGGGGGTGGTTCTTCTACATTTTACTTATGGTTTGTATAGACTATGTTGAATAGACAATCCATGGAATGCCAATACCTATTTCGGTCACACAAACTGAAAACAAATGCACACGAATCATATGCCACTGTGCACACTGTCTCCATACATTTGGGCTGTTGTAACAAGGAACCATACACTGGGTGACTTATATAAACAGCAGAAGTTTACTTCTCACAGTCTGGAAACTGGAAGTCCAAGGTCATGCTGCCAGCATGACTAGATGCTGGAAGAGGTTCCTGGTTGCAGGATGCCTACTTCTCCTTTTCATCAACACATGGAAGAAAACGTGAGCTAGCTCTCTAGACTCTTCTTTGAAGAGCACATACCCCATTCAGGAGGGCAGAGCCCTCCCACATAACCACCTCCCAAAGGCCCCAAACCTCTAAATGCCATCATAATGGGAATTAGATTTCAACATACAAATTTTGGAGAGACACAACCATTTAATCCATAACACATTTAATTACTTATACTCAAAAAGATTAATGAAGTGATACAGATGCAAATAAAAAGCACCAGTCAGAAGAGATACAATATTTATAAACAAGAGTGATGAGAACAATTAGACTGCAAGAAAACGAAATTCTTCATTTGTCAGAAACACACTGAATTCCAGGTCTACTCAAAAGCCTGCCTCAGAAATTTAACCCTGACAATTACTTTTTTTACTGTACTCTGTAATAAAAACTAGCAAGGATTACACACACACAAAAAGACAGGAATGCAAATGAACACAAATTTATTTGAACTTATGCTCTTGTTGAAATAACACTGCAGATATCATACTGAAAAATAATACAGAATTATTTGACAAAGTGCAAAAAGTACACATTCTATACTTTATTTTTGAAGTTTTAAGTATCGCCAACACTGCCTAGGAACTGGTTTAATATTTTTCCAGCAGCAAATGCATGAATTTCCTTGGACAGTGCCTGAAAATCTACCTCTTAGCTGGCCTCACTGGGACTCTGGGATCCTTGGCCCACTGTAGTCAGTTCTCCAGAATAATCCACTTAAGACATAGATCAGATCATGTCACTCCTGTGCCCAAAACCTTGCATCCCATCACACTTAGAAAACATCCCAAGCCGTATGTATAGCCTGTCGGCCTCTGCGATCTGGCCTGCAACCCTCTCTGCACTTCTTTTCCTGCCCACCTCCAGTCCAGCTACACTGGTCCTGCTGTCTCCAGCACCCCAAGCACAGTGCTGCTCCTCTGCCTAGAACATACCCCCCATCACCACCACCATCAAATTCCCCTGTGGCTTGTACCCTCTCTTCACTCAGTTCTAATTTTGCCTCCTTGGGGAAGCCTGCCTTGATCCCTAAGCAAAACAGTGGTCCTATCCTTCCCCACTTGCCTCCCATATATTATTTTCTTATTGGTGCTCCTCAAAATCTGATATTATTTCAGGCATTTGTTTACTTGTTTATGTTCTGGATTCTTCACTGGAAAAGAAGCTTCAAGTGAGCATGAGTGTTTGGTTCACCACCATATCTCATCTAGAAGAGAGCCCGGCACACAGTGACACCTAATAAACATGTGTTGAATGAAGCGCTGAAGGAGTGCTTAGATTTTCATGTGACAAAATGCGCGCGCACACACACACGCGCAAAGAGAATACAGAGGGTGGCAACTCTATCCTTGCATCAACATGGTCTTACAGCCCCGGAGATCTGGATTCAGCAAATAAATTCTGATTCAGAGTCAGGAGCCAGAAGTCCCCTAAAGAGGCTGAGCTACCTATTAACTGAAGATCGAGGCTCCTCTTCAACTGCAGGGTTCCTGGGCAGTGTTTGGGATGCTATGCTTTAGCTGCCCACTCTTGGCTACAAATGGCCTCCTAGAAAAGCAGTGCCTGCTGCCCACGGTGGGATGAGCCACAGTGACCTCATTCTCGGCCTGGAGCCCCCTTCCTTGAGGAATAAACATACTTTCTTAATCAAAGTTTTTTAATTGTGATGAGAGGGCATGCACACAGAGAAGGCAAGTTTCCGTTGTTCTGAAAGCCAGCTGACGGTGCAGGCGGTTGGGGAGGGAGGGAGAAATAAGAAAGAGTGATCAAGGGGTAGGTTGGGATAAAGGGTGATAGGCTGCAGGAACAGACTGTTCTTGCCTTCTCGAGAGAAGAAGAGACTCAACTGAGAAAAGGATCACAGGGTCTCCTGATAAGTATTAAAGACCTATCTCCCAGGGGCGCCTGGGTGGCTCAGTTGGTTAAGCGACTGCCTTCGGCTCAGGTCATGACCCCGGAGATCCGGGATCGAGCCCCACATCGGGCTCCCTGCTCGGCGGGAAGCCTGCTTCTCCCTCTCTCACTCCCCCTGCTTGTGTTCCCTCTCTGGCTGTGTTTCTCACTGTCAAATAAATAAAAATCTTTAAAAAAAAAAAAAAAAAAAAAAAAAAAAAAGACCTATCTCCCAGACCCTGGACTCAATGTGTCTCAAGAACCAACCCTCTCATTTAGTTACAAACTAAATGTGTACGTTTCCCAGAACTCCTATATTGAAACCTAATTCCCAGTGTGATGGTGTTTGGAGAAGGGCTCTTTGGGAGATGATTAGGTCATGAGGGTGAGCCCTCATGAATGGGATTTGTGCCCTTATAAAAGAGACCCCATGGAGCTCCTTTGGCCCCTCCACCATATGAGGACACAACAAGAAGATGAAACAGGAAATGAGCTCTTAGCAGACACCAAACGTGCAGATGCCTTGATCTTAAGACTTCCCAGGCTCCAGACTGTGAGAAATAAATTTGTGTTGTTTATAAGCCACCCAATCTATCATATTCTCTTATAGCAGCCTTAATGGGTAGTCATTATAATCCCTACTGTATAAATGAGTAAGTCACAGTATAGAGCCACTAGGTAAGGGGAGGAGCCAGGGTTCAAATCCAGCTCTTTGGCTTCAACAAGAGATCCGCCATCCCCTGCTGAATTGTGGCTGGTGGCTCTATGTCCTAGCCCCCCAACCCCCAACACACACTCAGCTTAGCCCTCAATTCCTTCAACAGTGCCTAACCCTGCATACACATTAGAATCACCTAGAGAACTTTCAAAGGAAACACCTGAGCACTACTCCCAAAGATTCTAATAGGTGGGACCTAAGCATTAGTAATTTTTTTTTTAAGATTTTATTTATTTGACAGAGAGAAACACAGCCAGAGAGGGAACACAAGCAGGGGAATGAGAGAGGGAGAAGCAGGCCTCCCACCGAGCAGGGAGCCCGATGTGGGACTCGATCCCAGGTCTCCAGGATCGTGACCTGAGCCGAAGGCAGTCGCCCAACTAACTGAGCCACCCAGGTGCCCCATCATTAGTAATTTTTTAAGCTTCCCACGTAACTGCTCTGTACAACTAGAGTTAGAAACCACTGTTGCCCGTCAACAGGAAGAAAGACCCTAGTGGATGCACCACAAACAGCACAGACAGTGAAGGAGTCCCCAATTCAGAAGAGATCAAGGAGTAGCTTGACAAAGAAGCTTCTAGAACTAGGGATGTGGTTGTAGCCCATTCTGAAAAGAAGCCTTAGGTACTGAGCTCAAGTCTAGAAGAGCAACATTTGCTACAGCTGCCATAACAAAGCACCACAAAAGGACTGACTTAACCAACAAAAACACATCTCACAGTTCTGGGGCTAGAAGCCTGAGATTAAGGTGTGGGCAGAGCCATTCTCCCTCTGAAGGTGCTTAGGAAAGACTTATCCCTGGCTTGCTTCCAAGCTTCTAGTAGTTCCTTGACTTATGAGAACACAACTCCATCTTCACATGGCGCTATCCTATAGAATGTGTGTGTGTGTGTGTGTGTGTCTAGGTCGGAATCCTCCCTTAAGGGCCCCCAGGCATAATGGATTAGGGTTTACCCTCCTCAGTATGACCTCATCTTAACTAATCACATCTATAAGAGCCTTATTGTAAAATAATGTCACACTTTGAGGTACTCAAAGGCAAGGGGAAGGCTCCAGCATATCTTTTCTGGGAGGGACATAGTTAAACCCATGACAGGCCACACTGAGGCAGCATGCCACAGGGACACACTTAGGAGCATATTCCTGAGCCAAATGTCCACCTCACTCACTGTCAAGTTACAACGTGCATGTATACACGTTCAAGGCCCAGAAAAGTCCTTCAGTAGTCTGTCAGCTTTGTTTATCCATATCTATTTGACCATAAAACCTTCCCCCCTCGCATCAATTAACCACCTGTTTAGGAAACACAACAACTGTCTACATGTGAAGGGGGCATGAGGAATTCAAGCCTCTAATGAGGGTGGAAGTGCCCAGCAGCCGGGCGTGGGCCATCTGACACAGAGGCAGTGGGGCTCTCTTTGAGAAAACACGCACCCATCACAATACTGTAATGTTACAGGATTGGAATAAAGAATCCTGTCTCTTATTCTACCTTCTATGTGGCCAATGTTTGATAATGTGCTAATTCATCTCACAGAGTGCCACTTTAGCCCTCTGGGGAGTTGAGCCTGGGATCCAAGAATATTGTAATTTGGGGTACGACATGCTGTAGCCAGAGAAACCAATGTCATCCTGGGTCCCGATCGATATTGCACGGCTGCCTAGAACTACGTGAAAGGTGGAGAAAGTAGCTTGGGCCTTCTTCGCTTCCCTCCCCCACCAGAAATCCACTGCAAACATGACACGGTACCTCATCTACAGAGGAGACCACACAAAATACAGCTGCCACCTGCCAAGTACAAAATACATTCCAGATTGAGACAAAAACTTCGGAAAATCTGCCTTAAAGGTACACACAAAATAATCTAACACACAGTGTGGCTTCTGAAAATGAAACCATGGAATTTACGTATTTCTGAAGCAAGATTTTGCTCAAACATTTCCTTGAACATAGGGAACCATAGGCCATTTCAAAACTGAAAGGCTTACATTTTTCAGGTTTTCGCTTTTGAGCAAGCTAGACTTTCTAAACTTTTAATTCAAGAAAGAAATTACAATGCACACGAAAGCAGTACTTTCCACAGCAGCAAATTAGAGAGGGCTAATTTGTGGGCACAGTCGTGCCCTGTTATCTGTACCTTGTCACTTTAATTTAGCGTACCCAAAACCTCGCCATTCCTTTCATTTTTTACTTCTCCACATAGAATTTTAGCCTTCACGCTGGGTTTCAAAGAGTCCAAAATAAAACCAGCCCACATTAAGCAAAACAGCCACATAAGACCTTTCCTTTATGTGTGGAGAAAAAAGACTTTCCAAGTTCAGAAGGAGGACTTTTTTTTTTAAAAAAGGCTCTAAGGAGTCTTGGTAATGTTTTTAAAGATCTATTTTAAAACGTTGAGATTTTTTTTTCCTCCATTGTGCTGATGTGCATGTGGACAAACACCCAGATTCCCTCTAACAGAGCAACAAGGCTGTTCCTTGAAACCTGTATGTTTCAATCCCTTGCTAAAATGTCTCCACTGTACAAGAGTCTCCAGTTTGTCAGGCTAGAAGACACACTTTCCATCCTCCTGCCTCGTGGAGCTTCAGCAGGCAAGGATGACAGCGTGGGCTCAGGGGACATGCCAGTCTACAAATCCTCAATATCCTGCTCTTAACAAGAGCGAGTCCAGCCATCCTTCAAGCCCAGGAAATAGTCTGCCAAGAGTTGCGGAACTGAACACTACCATGTTCACCTATGGGCGCACCTAAACCATAAAATACAAGCGTCCTCCCAAATTCTTTACTAATTCTCTGGCTCAGGCTACCTTCATTAGGGAGAGCTGCTCTCTGAAACAAAAATTCTTGTAAACAGAAATACATGTCTTCCACAGCCTCGTAGGTATCACTCAGCTTCCAAAATCTCCTAGCCTTCCCCATCCCACCTGACTCTCTTACCTCTTGAAATGCAGAGCAGATTCTCTGGCACTTTCACCTCGAAAGGAAAAGAAGGCCGTAAGTATACATCACCTGTGCTCTCATTCTGTAAATCACTTGGTTAGAAAATTATTAGTCACTGGGGACAGCTGTGTATCAGTTATCACAGTGGCAAGTTGTAAAAATGCACCACACACAGGGAAATGCCGACTCTTCAGAAACTCGACTGGTAATTGGAATTCAGAGCTAGGGCCCCGCCATAAATCTATACCTTGCAGCTGTCACTGGGAGCAGAAGTCGGCCTCTCGATGCAGCAGAGACCCGCAGCCCATTCCAGGGAGCGTTTCCTTATACAGCTGTCAGCCTCACCACTTGCAAGAGGAAGGATCAGTTTCACACCCAACCCATGCCCCCCTCGCCGAGGAGAATGCCTGGCAGAGCAAGAAAGGGCAGAACACTTTCCAGCAAATAGGAAATCTGACTGATAGAGGCACAGCTTAGGAGGGTACCCCAAGGATCACATTTCTTGTTACAGCCTGCCTTTATTTTATTATTCTCTGACTCCCAGATGCAAGAAGGCCCAGGGATGGAATGAAAGTGAAAGTGATAGGTCCCCCAGTAGACCTCAGGCCCTACCTGCTTTGAATAGCATGTTTCAGGTGATTCTATTTCTAATCCTTTCTCTGGTCCACAGAGTTTGATACTCATCACAGCCCCTGACCCGGTTAAAAAAAAAAAAAAATCAAACAGATGGCAAACACTAGTGCCAGAATTCATGCAGGGCTTTCAGTTTTGCTTTGTTTGCAAATGGAAACCAAGTCTGCTGTTGGGCCTTGCAGACACTCACCACCCCACCCTCCAGCCTCTTGTGTCGGCCCACCAGGTGCTCAGCACTCTTCACGAGGTGGCACGTTCACATTAGAGGATGATGTGTTTGCAGACTCCCGCCACAGATCACAGATGGTCACGGCTGGACACAGCAGCGGCCTGGTGACCGTGTAGACACTACTTCCCCACCCCCAGCTGAACCTGGGGTTCCATTTCCCATGGTATAGAAACGCCAAATCAGGCATATTCTGGTTATCATTTCTTTTTTTTCCCTTTTTTTTTTTTTAAGATTTTATTTATTTGACAGAGAGAAACACAGCCAGAGAGGGAACACAAGCAGGGGGAGTGAGAGAGGGAGAAGCAGGCTTCCCGCCGAGCAGGGAGCCCGATGTGGGACTCGATCCCCGGTCTCCGGGATCATGACCTGAGCCGAAGGCAGTCTACTTAACCAACTGAGCCACCCAGGCGCCCCTCTGGTTATCATTTCTAAAGGCATTTGTGTGAAGGGCCTTATCATGGCATGAGCAAAGGAGAAAACAAAATATAAAATTACACTAAATTGAGGACACTTACCTTAGGCAAGTGTGAGCCAACTCATACATGTATATGTTCTTCCTCTGCAAAAATCACAACCACCTTCTACCCGTCCTCTGAAGAAGAACACGGGGCTCATGCCTGAAAGCACCCATCCCTTCATCACTCCCAGAAGGACCCAGACCCTTTTGGGGTGTTCTCTAAGTAATGAGCCATACGGAACCGCTGCTTCTTTCTGTGGGCTGATGTGCATTTCAGACTTCAGGCAACTTTTCGAAAACCACCTCTGGCATTCAACAGCCTCAAGGTTGAGCAACCTCATGCGACACCCACCCGGAGACAATTTAGAACCTTAAGTTCCAGGGCTAAGTAGCCCAGGATCTTAAAAGTGCCCTAGCAGAGATGAGACCACCTTTGCAAGAAAGAGCTACAAACACTCCAGGGGAAAGGGGAATAAGAAGCCAGAAGTCTCACGCCTGAGAGTGTGCTCCTCAGGTGCAAAGAGAGCTCTCATCACAATGCACACGGAACACCCAGCCCCACATGGACTGTGGCCCACCAAGTTGAATACCTCTGGTTCACAGTGGAAGGGCCCACTATTCTCAAAAGGGAAAAGTATCTATTTTGGCCGAATCTCTGAAAGAAAGTCTGCAACCTAGGGAAGTTAAAAAACTCTAAAGATAACAAAATAGTCCAAGAAGGTAAGCCTTTTTTTTTTTTTTTCAGTCTTTCCTTCCTTTTACATGGGTCCAGACTTTTAAAAAAACAAACAGTGAAAGGGAAGTTGCTATTCAAGAGTGCAGCTTCTCTCTAGCCCCAGTTCCCACGTGGCAAGCAGGGGACCTCTAAGGAACTCGAATAAAGCAGCCTATGCCTCTAAAAGTGAACATGTAAAAAACACAGAATCAGAGAGAAGCAAAGGCATTTAAGAGTCTGCAACCGGCTGAGGCTATTACCATACCTAAAGCGAGAACACATCAGATGCAGAGGTGGCTGACCATGAAGCTCCCGTGCAGAATGGAGGAATCAGGCTCCCCTCACAGGATGCCCCTGGACCCTGATTCCACTGGCCAGCTCTTCTGACTGTGATTCCTCGTTTATCACCCACTCACCTGATTACCACCAAGGCTTCCCTGAAGTCCGCTATACAAAGGGATTCTGCTCGTCCAAGAGTGCCAGTGGCCTTGGTTACATTTCTCACAGTAAATCATCATCAAATTGGCATCTTGCTCCCCAGTCCCTAGAAACCTGTCAATTGCACTTACCCCTGGGAGACAGCTCTGCTTTCTTGGAGATGACAGTCTGTCTTTTGAGCCTGTTTTCAGGTAAGGGGACCTGCTGAGGGCTGGCTGTGGGGGAGATGATGACACAGGATGCAGGCTGGCTCTCAGCCATGCCCCTCAACTTCACCACCTCCCCACTTCCAGCTCAGCTCAAGGAAAACCAATCCCTCTTCTGCACAATTCCATCATCATAAATAAACCAATGAGTCAAATCTCATGAGGTCAACCTTTCCATGTTCCCATGGGAACAAGTCCAAGTTCGTCTATTGACTTTTTTCCTTAAGAAAAAAAAAAAAATATATATATATATAAATATATTATATATATATATATATAATATATATATATATTAGGGGAGGGCACTTGGTTAGCTCACTCAGTTGAGTGTCCGACTCTTGATTTCAGCTCAGGTCATGATTCAGGGTGGTGGGATCCAGTCCTGCCTCAGGCTCCTCATTCAGCAGGGAGTCTGCTGGAGATTCTCTCCCTCTGCCCCTCCCCTCCACACCCATGGGCACTTGTGCTCACTTCCTCTCTCAATAATCCTTTTTAAGAATTTATTTTGAACGGGGAACCTGAGTGGCTCAGTTGGTTAAGCGACTGTCTTCGGCTCAGGTCATGATCCCGGAGACCCCGGATCGATCAAGTCCCACATCGGGCTCCCTGCTCGACAGGAAGCCTCCTTCTCCCTCTCTCACTCCCCCTGCTTGTGTTCCCTCTCTGGCTGTGTTTCTCTCTGTCAAATAAATAAAATCTTAAATTAAAAAAAAAAAAAAAAAAAAAAAAAAAAATTTATTTTAAAGCTATCTCAAATTCACCAAAAAAAAAAAAAAAAAAACCCCACAAACTTTTGCAATTACAGCACAAAGATCCTTCTTTACCACTTGAATGTAACTTGCTAGCCCCAACCTCCACCACTCACTGTACTTTAGTGTGCTTTTCCTACAGCAATAACATTCTCCTCCATAACCACAACACAACCATCAACATCAGGAAATTAACATGCAATACCTGTTACATTTGCTCCTTGGACCCCATTCAAATTTCACCAAATGTCCCAAAAATGTACTTTATAGCAAAAGGATCCGATTCAGAATCACCAGGTACTTTTAGTTGTTATATCTCTATGGTCTCCTTTAGATCCCTAAAACATCTTCCTAGGTCTTCCCTTGGTTTTTCTGACCTTGACAGTTTCTAAAATTACAGGCTGTTTATTTTGCATAAAGTCCTTCAGTTTGGCTTTGTCTGATGCTTCCTGTGATAAGAGTCACGTTATGAGTTTTTGGCAGGAAAATCACGGAAAAGTGAAGCTGCATCCTTTTCCTTGCTTGTTACCAGGTGGTGTCTGATTTTGATTTGTCCCATTGCTGGTGACATTATTTTTTCCCCCAGCTTGGGTTTGTTTTTTTCGTTTTGGGTGGTTTTGGTTTTTTGTCTTTTGGTGCTTTTTGGTGGTCAAATCCCCACATGTCCATGAAGACTGCCTGCCCACCCCAAAGTCAGGCTGATCTAGGGAGGGCTTAACCTCTCAACTTCACCACCTGCACACCTGTCTCCTCCTTGGAGAGAACTGTAGTGATAGTAATGATAGCCAATTTATGCAGATACATTTATATTAAGAGATGGCATAAAGTAGAAGGAAAGAAAGATGACATGTTTTTGTGGACAAATAACAGAATACCTTAGATCCCTCTCACGCAAATTCTCCACCGCTAAATGGAGGTTAGTTGCATTAAGTGTTTTCATGCAAGAAAGATCCCATTTCACCGAGTCATTCATTCAAGCCACAGACGTTTCTGGGAAGCCTCTCCCTATTAAGCACAGGGACACTGAGGCATATGGGATGCTGCCCTGCTCCCAGGGGATAGCATGGTCTCTTACAGAAATGTTATAAATAACCAGCTACAGTGCAGGGTTGAGAAGCAGTCCAACACAGGAATGGCTGGTTCAACATAGTTTTGCACATTCTTCCTGAAAGCCGACGTAAACAGACTGCAGATCAGACTGGTGCAAAGGTGAAGTCCAGGAGAGGGGAGGTTGGAGAACGAGGGGGACGAGAGTCGGGTCAGAAAGGCTTTGGATGCTCAGCGAGAGTCGGTAAGCCCTGGGGAATCATTAAAGGGTTTCAAGCCAACTGGCAAGATCATACGGGCATTTGACAACAATGAGAGGAACCCATTTACAGAGGGGAAGCAGGGAACAGAGGGAAGGACATGTGTTAGGAGACCACTGAAGTCATTTCAGACCAGAGGCCAAGGAGGGTTCATCCAGGGCAGGAACAGTGCGGAGGAAACAGGGCAAACTCTTCAGAAGCACAGAATGCAATATCCACAGGATTCTGCAGGCATGTGAGAAGTGGAGGAGAGAAAAGTATCAGGAGGGCCCAGAGGGCTTCTAAATTAAATGGATGCTAGTGGGGGTACCGATAATCAGATTCCCGAATGTAACAACAGGTGTTGCTGATTCAGCACTTCCAAGCACAAAACCAACTTCCCAGCCTCTCGTCAGGAATCCCAAGGAAGTTACTCTCAAGCTAGTCAGTGGAGTATTTCAAGGACAGAGTTTGCTGCTAAAGATGGATAGATAGTATGGCATGCTGAGTTACACCCCTACCACTTTAATGATATTTGAGTTCCTAATGTTACCTGTTGCAATGACTTCTGTGGGCATAGTTGGGAGTGGCTTTGCAGGAAGAGAGAGAGAGATGTTTTAAGAACTTGTTCATCCTTGCCTCTCTTGCCACCACCTACCACTTATGTCTCCCTAACCCTTTCCAGTGATTTTAGACTCCAAGCAGCATACTGTTAACTTAATTTCATAGCATGGCCCTCCTGTATTTATTTTTAAGTAAAGTGAATTATAACCAATTTTGTTTTGAAAACTTTATGAGATCCTTAAGAAAAACTGAAAACACCCCACGCTGTTAAAAAGCTAAGGTTTGGAACGGTACGTTTCCACAGTGAAAGATGAACACCCGATGTCTGCCCAGGGCCTAGAAGCAACCACAGTTCTCCTCTCCCAACATTTTGGGTTCTTTTTGTTATTGTTGTTGTTAATGTAAAGCAAGTACCTCTGCTACTTATTGTTTGCAACCACTTCTCTCTATATATCCAAGAAGTAAATATTCAAGTCTGCGGTAGAACATCTGGAATTTCCAAGTACAATCCATCCAATTCTACAATTGCATAGATATTCTGCACATTTTCATTTTGACCCGCAGGGGGGAAAAAAAAACACAATAGTAACATAGTTGTTTTGTAAGTGATCTCAAACTTTTTCCTTCACCTATTTCTTCCTTTTATTTATCCATACTCTTTGGAGCACTATATCAGGTCACACTTTTGTTGCTGCTCTTCTCGGTGAGAAGCACGTGACTCCTCAGAGTAACATGGCAAAATTGATCTTGATTCACATAAACCTGGGTTCACATGGTATCTCTACATCACCCCCACCTTGAACACTCTTGAACCTGTTGCTTCCTAAGTACAGTTAGAGACAATGGTAAGCTCACCTAAGATTTATATGAAGATTAAGTTGCATTATGCATATGAGAAGGATTCTCTCCTTGACCAAATTTTAGTCAGGCTCCTGAGTCCTCTGATTAACGAGACCCAACCATGACCTTCCACCTCTGTTCCTGTGGAGTCCAATTTCAGCAAGAATCCTGCTATAAATCAGCTTAAGAGAGAATCTGCACCCTCAATATCTGACCAAATTCTTCAGCCTCCCTTATCCTCCAGGGGATAGGTGATCACCCTGGTCTGCCTTCAGCAAGAATCCTGTTAAGTTGGTTTCACAAGAATCCCCTGTTGTTAATGTTTTCTCTTAGTAACTTTCCATCCACTGACTGCCCCCCTCCCTGATGCATGGCTATAAATCTCTGCTTTCCTTTGTTGCATTCGGAATTGAGCCCAGTCCTCTGCTTCCTCTATTGCAATAGTTCCTGTAACATCAGGTTTACTGTTTTAACTACTGTCCAGCTCTGGGTCTTTTTGACAGAGGTGAAAGCCACATACATCATTACTAGTGTAAAGCAATTTTCAAAACATTAAAAACATGACCTTCATACAAATATAAGATGAATACATATTAAAGATGTGTTTAATTCAGTGAGAAAACCAACAAGATAAAAAAGTTGTTTCAGAGGATTGTAGAAGAGACATATTAATATATAGTCATTGAAAGGACTGCTGAACTAAAACTGTTGAGGTAGATACAAAACAGGGTAATGCCTTGCAGGGCAGCAACATTGTATCTTGGGGAATTATATTTTCTAATGGACAAGAATCATTTGCATTGCACCATTTCCTATGCCTACTTGTAAAATATTTTAACCAAGAGTAAATGGTAAGGTCATCTGTGTGGCTCAGTCAGTTAAACATCTGACTTCTGCTCAGGTCATGATCTCATGATCTCAGCGTCCTGCAATCAAGCCCCATGTGAGGGTCTGTGCTCAGTGGGGAGTCTACTACTCTCTCCCTCTGCCCTTCCCCCTGTGCCTGCTCTCTTTCTCAAATAAATAAATAAAATCTTAAAAAAAAAAACAGTAAAGAATAAATCAAAGAAAAGCAAAGAAAGGCAACACATCTAGAGATTTAGATAACCCTTGGGTGGTCCCAATAAACCAGGATGACTTTGAAGGGACACATCGTCATCCTTTTGTCTATTTGCCTACTTCCAAGTTTTAAGTATATTTATTTTTCCTTTATACTAGAATATTGTTGGTGTTCAATAAAATGTTGGCCAGAAATATTTGAGAATGCTATACACAAAGCCCTATAAGACTCAGGCAAAAGAATAGTAAGAGGAAAATTCATAGCATCAAATGCTTTCACTGAACAAGAAAAAGGAGGAAATAAAAAAAAAAAGACTGCATCATGTTATGAAGATTATGAACCAAATCTGAGCGCTGAACCCTAAGAAAGACAGAATAGTACAGACCGAAGATAGTAATTTTCATTAAAAAGAAGCTGGCTGGATCTATAAAATGGGCATAGTCTTAAACACTAATGAATAAGGTAGAATAGCTGTAAAATATAAGTTGAATTTTAATTTATTTATTTATTAGGACCAGAAATAAAATAAGATCCAACAGAAGTTCAAAATATTTTTTTATGGCCTCTCACAGCATAAACTTTCTTAATTTCATTTCTTCTTTAACTTTTCTATCCCTTTGAATAGCAATGCTTAAAATACATCAGAATCAAAACAGGAAGGGTTAGTTATCAAAGGCTGAGAAAACTAAAAGTTCAAGCTCGCCTTTGAATCAATGTCAGGAACATGTAGGGTAAAAATAATGGCTATAAAAGACATCTGTAAGACAGCCCCATTGCAGAGTATGCACACACCAACAGGGTGATGGACAGCGTGTTTGTGAAGACAAGGTTGGAATCCCTCAGGCCGACTTACCAGTGATTTCTCTTTAGGCAGCCCACATAACCTCTCTGAGCCTCAATTTTCTCTTCACCGTGGCCAGTAATACACAATTCACTGGGATTTGGGGGAGCATTAAATGAGCTCACATCCATATAAACTTTAGCACAGTCCTGGAGGCACAACAGATACTAGTAAATATGTCCTACTTTTTTCTACCCCCAGGGTCACCTTCCTAAAAGATGTGTAAATACATGAAAAGCAAGAAAGGGCTTTTGAACTGCATTTGCAGTCACCTAGAAAGGAAGGAGGGCAGTATCTTTTTCATTTTTCTTTTCCCTTCCTATCTCCAGTACTTCACAGTTTCTTTCACATGAAAACCCAATCACGTATTCATTAAATGTAAGCATTTAATTAATCATCAAATGTTCTTTCTTCTGAAGCTCTTTTCACTGTTTAATTCAAGAAACAGGATAAAGAGACTCAGGTAGGGAATCCAGGAGGGCCTGACTTCACCAACATTGTTTATCTTCCTGCTTTGTTTCCATTATTTTATTTACCTCCTGACATAGGATCCCTGGACACTTGAAACAAACAAACAAACTCTTCTAAGCAAGGAAACCAAAGGGCAAAATTTTCCTCGCCCAGAGAATGACGTAGAAAGGCAGGGGACCAGAAGACAGGGCAGACCCTCAGGTACTGCTATCCCTGTCAGCCTCGCCTTCTACCATAAATCCCACTCAGAAACTAGGAATAAAGGATGACCTTCACCTTGGCACTGGGATACTATCTCTCCTAGACTCAGTCCATGAGAGACCTATTAAACAGGTCTGTGCCTAGTGTATAAGTCCCTCCTTTCCCGGGCCTCCATCCCCAACCCCAGAGGCACAGAAAACCTTTCTCTTTTTGGCTCCTTTCTGAGAACCACCACTCTTGACTTTAAGACTGACCTCCCAAAAGGATCACCGCCCCCTTGCTGGCAAGTTCCAACGCAGAACTGCCTTTCCATTTCAGATATACTGAACTCCAGACAAAGCCATTCTGGACCCAGCTGCATTAATGCTAAAGTTTAACAGGGCAAGGAGCAGACCCCTGATAGGTGCCCTCACCGACCTAGCAAGGCAACCACCCAACATCTGCCCCTGAGAGGCTCCATGTTCTGCCCCTTGACTGGACAAAGAGCCTCAGTCTCCAAGGGTTTCTGTCCTCCCACCTGGAACCCACATCAACCCAAGGGCTACAAGCACCCATTCGAGGTTCTGGTTCCCCTTTAATCTGTCTTGCTGGATGTCCTTAGCCCACCCAGGTCCTGCCAGGACATGACCATGAGGGTTGGCTACGAGCTCTTTATTCAACTCGTTCAATGAACTTCTTGGGGGAAAGGAGAGTAGGAGGGGAATGATTCTCTCCCAAGACTTGGGGAAGGGGGAGCATCAGGCAATTTTTTTGCATGTCAATCTCAATTTTATGTAAAGACTTCCAGCCAGTGAGTCCTCAATGGAGGGACCACCGAGTTGTTTTCACCAGGGCATGGACCCACTCTCAGAAGGCCCTGTGAGGCGTTAGGCCACACCCACACACCTGCCCTCCAGTTCAGCCCCAGTGCCAGCCCTGTGCAGGCAAAGAGGGGGATCCCAAGTAATTGTGACGATGAGCCACTGTGAAAGTGTATAGGAAAGGAGGAAAGGGTGGCATTTTTAATCTTCTTCCAGTAAACAAATATTCATCCCTCTTTTAGACCACATGAGTGTGCATCAGTCATAGGGATAAGCTGAGGGACAGCTCTGGGGGAATTCTATAAATCCACAGAAGCCCAAAGCCGTACTGTCAGGAGCACTCTTCCTCTGACTTCCTTAGCAGATCTGGAGGACACTTCACATCTCTACAATTCTCATCCCTCAGTTTGTTGTGACATAAAATGGGGATAATACTGTAACCCTCCTCCCACACGCCAGCATAAACTCTCTTTTCCCTAGGATTGTTATAAGGAGTAAACATTTTAAAATATGCAAATTATTTGGCACACAAAAGTGTTCCAAAATTAATAATTCTCTTTCCCTTGCATTTCTGTGAGAAAGGCCAGTGATTTTGGAAAGGCAGGGCATGGAGTTCATGGCAAGTGTTCAGGCTTCTGGGGAGACTCCATCTCTAGCTCTGCCAGCTCTTGGCTATTTCATATGGCACAAGTCTGGTATTTCACTGTGTCCCACTGCAAGAGGAATCACACTTACTTTGGAGGGGGTTAGGCATTGTAAATGAGATGACACATGTGAAAATGAAACATCAGAAAGCAGATGCTCACTGAGAACTGAGGCCCTTTGTCTTGCACACAGCGGGGGCGGGTAATTTAAAAACTGTGCCAGTAACACCAGAAAGGCATAGGCATCCAGGCTGGAATCAGCATCAGCACGCTGTCTGTGAACCACAACGTGCTGTGTGAACCATGAAGCCACTGGAGTTATTTCCAGGAAAAAAAAGAAAAGAAGGAAGGAAGGAAAGGAGAAAGAAAGGAAGGTCAGGCAACACAAAACAAAACATGCAGACTTCACTCAGCAGCGGCTACACGCATTCAACCTCGGGGAGCACACACCTAGTTTTGTTTTGTTTCATGTATTTTATATTCCCTAAGATTTCATGCAGTTACTTCGGGAAATAGATGCTGATTACAAAGCATTTTAACTGAATATGCTTTAACATCCCACAACATTTTCCAGTACACACACACAAAAATTAACATATAAAATGCCCAGCTGAAAGGCCACACATTTCACATAAACATGGGCAGAAGTTGGGAAAGGATAGAAGAGAACACAAATCATCCTTTTCCCCAGCGATTCAAGGATATTTGATTAGCTATGTTTGAAAAGACTAAGGAAGATCAAAGTTTTTACTTTTTAGAGGTAACACTCGGGCTGCTGTCTTATCTTCCACCTCCAGACCATTTCCTTGTCAAGGAAGAAGTAAGATTTAAACCATTTTCCAAATGACAAAGTCCTCCTCTTTTAGGACAGAGGACAAAACCAATTTTCTTTTAACAGGTGCACAACATGTGCATCTAGCAAAGCTTTCAAGACAAAAAAATCCAAGGATTTTATGAACCACTTAGGAGATGAATAGCCTTGTTTCGCCTTGGTACAAATATCTGACTCTCAGAATTGATAGAAACATTGACTGCCATCTAATTCAGGATGCTTTCACTCTTAATACTAACTGCAAAGCCTTATCCAACCGAAACCCTCCAGGAGCCCTAACCTGCGAGGAAGTTAGAAGTATGTTTGTCCAGAGGAAGTAGGAGACCTAGCTCATTCTTTCTCCACTCCCATTCTCAGCAGGAACCCCTATGCTCATCTTCAGAAACTCATGGAAACACAGTCTGAAAGTGAGTGAACAAAAAAGTGACAGGTAGCCATAACCCACTGGATTAGCAGGTGAGGCCTGGCTTAACATTAGGGGGGTTCAAAACAGCCACTTTCTGGCCTCAATGCAGCCAGAGTTCACTATATGACCCATCTGAGGCCAATAAGGTGACAGAGGAAATCTGCCAATGGTCAATTTTCCGATGACAGAGACAAAGTGAGAGGAGAGCTGTGTTTCCTTTTCCTCTTTATTCCTGTTGAGCATATGAGGGCATGATGCCTGGTGTTCCAGCAGCCATCATGAGACTATGAAGTGCAAGCAAAAGACAAAAAGCCAACATACTTAATGTGGGCAAGCAGAAGAGAAGAGAGCTTGGGTCCCTGTTAACATCCCTGAGCTATTTAATGAATCTGAAGCCATTTGCTCCTGACTTCTAGTTGAGTAAACAATAAATGTCTTTATAGTAAAAGGCACTATTGGTCAAGTCTTCTGCTACTGTATCCTATGTAATAGAAAACACTTCTCCAGGTACTTTAAAGTCAGTGTGCTACATCATAAGGAGCACCCGCATTTCTCCATAAATTACCTTTGACTTCTATTTACACTAAAGTCAGAGGAAAAGTGAACAAGCAAGGAGGAATGGTACAGCCAACGAGGAAGACAGTTTGGCACTTTCTCACAAAGCCAAACATTTAGTCTTTACCATAAAATCTGGCAATTGTGCTGGGGCTATAAAGGTGCGAAATGGCATGTGTGAGTCTTATTTTTTTTTTTAAGATTTTATTCATTTGAAAGAGAGAGCGAGCACAAGCAGGAAGGAGAGGGAAAAACAGACTCCCCACTGAGCAGTGAGCCCAACATGGGGCTCCATCCCAGGACCCTGAGCCAAAGGCAGACAGATGCTTAATCAACTGAGCCACCCAGGAACCTCTGGATGAGACTTATATCCATTTCTAAGTGAAGGATGTCAGTCTGAAAAGGCTAAAGACTGTTGGATTTCAACTATGTGACATTCTGGATAAGAGAAAACTACAGAAACAATAAAAAGGTGAGATCAGTGGTTGCCAGGGGTCTGGAGGTCGGGGGTGCAGGTGTGGGGAGCAGGGGGCAGGCATGAGGAACAGGCAGATTTGGGGGCAGTGAAACCATTTTGTATGAAACTGTAATGGAGGATACATGACATTATACACTTGTCAAAACCACAGAGGGTGCCTGAGTGGCTCAGCTGGTTAAGTGTTTGCCTTTGGCTCGGTCATGATCCAGGGGTCCTGGAATCAAGGCCCACATTGGGCTCCCTGCTCATTCTCTTTCTCTTAAACTAATAAATAAAATCTTTTTAAAAAATAAAAACATACAACTGCACAAGAGTGAATATTAAGGTAAACTATGGATATTAATGATAATAATGTATCAATATTAATTCATTAAGTTTTTTTACAGAACCACACTAATACAACATGTTGGTAACAGTTTTTCAAAAAACTGTGTGCAGAAAGGGAAATGTATCTTGGAACTCTATCTCTACCGGCTCAATTTTTCTGTAAACCTAAAACTGTTCTAAAAAATAAAGTCTAGGGTCCCCTTGATGGTTCAGTCGGTTAAGCCTCTGCCTTCAGCTCAGGTCACGATCTCAGGGTCCTGGGATTGAGCCCCACATCAGGCTCCCTGCTCTGGAGGGAGCCTACTTTTCCTCTCCCTCTGTCCTTCCCCCTTGCTTGTTCTGTCTCTCAAATAAAATCGTAATAGAGCAATAAAAATAAAAAATAAAGTCGGAAGGGAGAGAAGAAGGAAGGAAAGGAAAAGATGAAGGAGGTAATGAGAGGGAAAGAATCCCTGAAAATGTAAGTTTTCTTCTCAAATCAGCCCAGAAACTCACTCAATTTCAAGACCCTGTGGAAAGGTTTGAACCAGCACCTTCCATCCTCACTGTTCCACAAACCACCTCCCCCAGATCCTACCAAGGTATCTCTGACCTTCCCCTTAGGCAGCTCCTGTCCTCCATCCTCCCTTTGCTCTGGTGCCACAGGACTCTCCAGCGCACACCCAGTGCTCTCCAGCAGGGAGAGCCATTTAGCGCTCCCACGCTCTGCACACCCGGGGCCCTCTCTCTGCTCCCTCCAAGCATGCCCTCAGCTCTCCAAGGCACCCCTATGGCTCCCATGTTATTATTAACTCTGATAATGACATCTCTCAGGGAAAAAAAATAGTCTCCTTCACACGCTTCTCTGCATTAATGGAAGTAATAACCTAGTCAAAAATAAATCCCCAGGCCCTCTAGGTGGTTTCCAGAGGGATTCTCTTCTACCCAAGCCATGTTCACCTGCTCCCCAGCCACAGGGCCCAGAGCTCAAACCACTGCGGAGGTCTAGATTCTTTGTGGAAATGGAGCAGTTTCTGAATTCAATATATACTTATAAAAGGAGGTCCCGCAAGCCAGTACCAAATGTTTCTTGGATCTTTTCTTCGATGGTTTTCTCTGGGGTCTGGAAAGCAGCCTTCAAATTTTAGTTCTAAACAGACTGAGGTTGTAGCTGGATAACTGACTAGATTTTTAAAAATGTAGTAAAAAAAAAAAATCAGGGATTACTTGGCTCAAATCTCTTCCCCTCTTTTTTTTTTTTCCTTCTTCATCTCTTCTGAATAAAATGCAAGTGGGCACATGATCAGTATCCTCACTGAAAGTGTGGACTCTATGAAATTGGCCGGAAGAAGGCATTTGCTGAGCAAACATTCCCTGGAGAGAAGTCACTGTGGCTAGATCAATGAAGCATTGGTAATGGAGGCCACCAGCTGGGGACTAAAATGCTTGTGTTAGATAGCATGATTTGGGGTGATAATGGGATTTTATCTGAATGAATTATTCCCACGAGTAGGGGAGGGGTGTCTTTCATATATTCAGACCAAACAAGAAGAATGTGGTTCCGTAAAAAAAACTTCTCCCCACAATGTCAGGCCTTCTCACAACTGCAACCCTTGCACAGAGTTCCCTCTGCCTGGGAATGTTATGAGCCTCAGTCCTACCTCTGGCCCCTTCTTGTCACATCCACATTCATTATTCAGGACACAGTGCAACTTTCCCAAAGTGGTTATTTGGTTCCTCCTCTCTGGCCATATCACCTGGCACCTGGCACTTTTCATGGTGACTATCTGTTCGTATGTCTTTATCTCCACTTGACCAAAAACTAGAAAGACAGGGTCTCCCTCTTGTCTTTCAAGCTCCTGCAATGGGGACAGCATGCTGCCAGTAGTAGGTTATCCACAGATGCCTACTCAAAACAAGGATCACAAAAGAAATAAACACACAAATGGACTTTGTAGCATCCTCCATGCGGTAGATTTAAAAAGCCTTATAAACACTCTCTTTCAACAAGAAAAACTTTTCAGTTTGACAAAATATTAACATGCATTATGTGCACCATTTAGCATAAAAATAAGCCCACAAAGTCTAACTCTAAAGAAAGCGTGAATATGTGCAGTTATTCTTCCAAAACACCAAGTAAAATAATACATTTCCATGTTGCTTTGAGCGACACTAATAAATGTGACACAATGAATGACACACAAACACAAATGCATTCCTTGCAGGCAATACTGTTCCTTCGTTTTGCATCTTATGCAACCATGAAGCAAATGAACTTGCGTGTGCGGGGGTCACTGAAATCATTTTTGGCATGCTTACTGGGGCTTGGGATGCTAGGCTGGTTCATTGAAGTGAGGCTGTCTGAAAGATACTTACTAGTGTCGTGGCAGTTACAGGGCACTGGCTGGACCTCTTCCAGTCAGTCTCCAGGGGCCTTCTAGAGGAAACCGCATGTCCCTGGGGGACAGTGCTCTACCCCAGAGGTTCGGCTCTGCTGGGCCTATCAGCTGGCCTCTGGGAGGATGGCCACAAGAGGACTGCCCCCAGGAAGGGGTCAAAATTCCCTGGGAAACCCATCCTAAAAAGGAAAATGTCAACACTTCCTCCCCTTATCAGTAATTCTTATGTCCACTGCGGGGTACAGACAGAATCAGGAATCAACCTTAAGTCATAAGAGATGAGAAAACCCCGTTTTAAGGGTATTTTTAAACTGCTCCTAGGACTTTGACTTTAGCTCATAACATCTCAGGGTTCATCCCACCATTCCTGAAAAATACTTGAGTGCCCTCCCTGGACTGGGCCACGTGCCGAACACCATCAGTTCTGTAAACAGCTATCATCTGGGGATGACTGGTCAATCTGTACTACCGAAATTTTTCCTTTTTTCTCTACGTATACATTTCCCACCTTCATTGCAAATGTGAAAGTTTTCCATTCGATTTGATGCTGAATTCAGCACAACAAAATAGGGAACGTGAAACAATGGGACAGAAAAATAGTCTTAGCAAATGAAAGCCATATAAAAGAAGTAAAAAATACATTCTTAGTATTGTTTTTTTCATCTTAAAATATAATCGACTAAAAAAAATAAATGTAGTTGACCAGAAGATCCCAAATTTAATGTAAATTAAAATAACAATAAGATACCAGGTAAGATATTCAGGGCAAAGAATAAGATTCAATATCAAATGTCAATAGGAATATGGAGTGAATAAGATGACATACACTGATGATTGGGAATAGAAATAAATTAATAAACCCTGTTTAGAGAACAACTTGGTAATTTAGAGTAAAGCTGAATAAATTCAGTAGGACTTTTCTTCAGTATCTCTGATAATCACATACATGCTCAGGGTGGCACAGACAAAAATATTCAATGAAGAATGATTTTTTTTTTTTTAAGTAGGTTCCATGCCCAGCGTAGAGCCCAACACAAGGCTTTAACTCACAACCACGAGATCAAGACCTGAAGTGAGATCAAGGTTTAGGCATTCAACTGACTGGGCCACCAGACACCCCAAGGAATAATTTTTCATATGGCAAAATCGGAAACAACTTACATGTCCATCAATATAAATAAAATGTCATGTGTATATGGTCAACCGTCACCCACTATATATAGCACTGGAAGGGATAAACTGTATCTACATTCGTGGCTGAAACATAATAAATAGCAACAAATTGACAAAACAAGAGGCAGAACAATGCACACGTACCACACCATTTATGTAAATTAGAAAATAGTACTCTATATTTTTTAAGGATATATATGTATGTGAAAATATATGAATAAAATTGGTAGTTCTCAAAGAGGGGTGACTCCCCTTTTGCTGCTTCCTGGGAAGCATGTGGCAATGTCTGAGACACTTTTCTTTGACATAACTTGGGCAGGGGGTGTTACTGGGCTCTACCGGGTATTGGCCGGACATGCTGCTACCACCCTACGATCCAAAGAACAGCTTCCCACCAATAAAATATTACCTAGCCTAGGGCAATTTACCTACAGAACTGCGAGCAGCATCATGGTGGCCTATGAGCAGGTTCAAAAGGGGCCCCTGAACCTAAAAGGCATTGCAGAGCTTGGTGTCATTGAGTGGAAGAAGAAAAAGAAAGACAAAGACAAGGCAAAACTCCTGGAAGTGATGGGAACGAGCAAAAAGAACGAGGAGAAGCGGTGCGGACTGGACAAGTGAACCCCGGCCCAGGCGGCCTTCGAAAAGATGCAGGAGAAGTGGCAAAAGGAAAGGATCCTAAAGAAAGTATCCAAAACACACAAGCAGAGAGTGGGGGACTTCAGCAGACACCTGGACACCCTTACAGAGCACTAAGACATTCCCAAAGTCAGCTGGACGAAGTAGCCTCCCCACCCAGAGTGTGGAGTGGCATCAAGGGGAAGTGGAAGGCAAAGTTGGGGTTATGTTTGGTGCCTTTGGTATTTTCCAGAAACATTCTTTTACACACACCCCTTGCATCTTCGGCTGAGACAACTGTTTTCCAAGGCAGTGTGCCCTCTTTCTGGAACTTGATTTAAAGTAAGACTGTCCTTTTACTCTGAAAAAAAGGAAGGAAGGAAGGAAGGAAGGAAGGAAGGAAGGAAGGAAGGAAGGAAGGAAAGAAAGAAGGAAGGAAAGAAAGAAGGAAGGAAAGAAGGAAAGAAGGAAGGAAAGAAGGAAGGAAGGAAGGAAATAAGGAAAGAAGGAAAGGAAAGAAGGAAAGGAAAGAAGGAAAGAAAGAAGGAAAGAAAGAAGGAAAGAAAGAAAGAAAGAAAGAAAGAAAGAAAGAAAGAAAGAAAGAAAGAAAGAAAGAAAGAAAGATTACATAGCCTAAAATGTCAACCGTGCTAAGGTTGAGAAACTGCTCTAGAATTATAAAATACAGTTGTTTATAGATTTTAATTATTTAATTAATAATCTCTTCACACAAATTTAATTTTCCTGGCATGCATAACCCTTGGAAGCAATCAATGGCTCAAGTCTGCATGTTACCAAGTCCAAGACACAACACACCATGCTCCATTTTCCAGAAGAAAAAGGAGAGGGGGACAGAAGGAAGAGGAAGAGGAGAAGAAGAATCTCCAGAAGCTTCTGAAGTATTCTTTTCTCCCCTTTGTAACCTCAAAGATTAAAATGTCACCAACATGCTAAATAAATATCTTTTGTGGGCTCTGGAACTATTGTCAAATGTCCCCACACCTGAAATGGGCTCAAATTCACACTCACTACCTCACCTTCCTTCCATCTCGACCTCTCCCATGATTCTTCAGTCAAATTGTGGTATCATTTGCTAGTTAGTAACTACCAATTGGAATTTCTTATGAAAAATTTTTTGTAAATTATGTTTTGGTAAATTTAATTTTTTAGAAAGAGAGCAAGTAAACAGGTGGGGGAGGGGGGTGCAGAGGGAGAGGGAGAGAGAATCTTAAGCAGGCTCCAGCTCAGTGCACAACCCCCCACAGGGCTTGATCTCACATCCCTGAGATCATGCATGGCCTGAGCAAGCTAAAATCAGGAGTTGGGTACTTAACTGACTGAGCCACCAGGTGCCCATTTGGGTAAATTTAAATCATGTTTTAAATGAACCAAGGCACATCATTACTTAAAGAAACTTGTTAATGAAACTTTTGTGAAGTTTTTAGCATATAATAATCCCAGCCTAGGGCACCTGGGTGACAGTCGTTAAGCATCTGCCTTCAGCTCAGGTCATGATCCTGGAGACCTAGGATCAAGCCCCAAATCAGGCTCCCCGCTCGGCAGGAAGCCTGCTTCTCCCTCTCTCACTCCACCTGCTTGTGTTCCCTCTCTAGCTGGGTTTCTCTCTGTCAAATAAATAAATAAAACTTTTTAAAAATAATAACAATAATCCCAGCTGAACCTGCTGCATTAAGGATTAATGGCTATACTCTAGAATCTATAGCAAGACACACAGCTGTTAAAGTCAAACCTGCCCCAGGGCGCCTGGGTGGCTCAGAGGGTTAAGCCTCTGCCTTCGGCTCAGGTCATGATCTCCGGGTCCTGGGATCGAGTCCCACATCGGGCTCTCTGCTCAGCAGGAAGCCTGCTTCCCCCTCATTCTCTGCCTGCCTCTCTGCCTATCTGTCATCTCTCTGTCAAATAAATAAATAAAATCTTAAAAGTCAAACCTGTCCCAAGTTCCCACAGTGTTCACGTTTTACTCAACTGTCCCTTTTTCTTCAACCCATACAGTGCTTTACAACACAGCCTACAAAATTTCTTTATACCTAAACTCTAGGAGGAAAATATTCCTGTTCCAAAAGGTACATAAAGACACATGTGCTCACTCTAACCTAAAACTAGACCCATAAATATCAAAAGTCAAAAGGAAGATAAATCAATCAATCCTCCTCAAATTCTACTGATGCAGAGACAAAATGAAATCAGTAATTCCAGGGGTCATTTTTAAAAACATATGTCTGAACAGCGGCTGCCAGAGATTAAGGCCGGGCGTGGTGGTGCAGGGGGAGTACACAACTGTGAAGGCAGAGCTCTAGGGCGCATCTGTGTGGTGAAGGAACGGTTCTGTAGCTTTGTGTGATTACATGATCGTGGTGTGATTACATGAATGCACATAAGCAAAAGAATTTTACAGAACTATAAACACACACAAAAATAGAATAAGTACACAAAACACTAAGGAAATCCCAGCAAAGTCTGTAGCCTAGTTCATTGTATTGTGCAATGTCGATTTCCTGGTTTTGATAATGTTCTAATTAAGTAAGATGTTACCATTGAGGGAAACTGGATTAAAGGATAGCTCTATACAAGTTATGTTTTTTTTTTAATTTCTTGCGAGTCTCTAATGAGTTCAATATGAAATTTTTAAAAATTAAAATTAAAACCATGTTGCATATAAAAAAATGATCAATATTATATGTCATTGGGGAATTGCAAGTTGAAAGAACAATGAGATAACACTGCACATCTATTGCAATAGCTAAAATCCAAAGCACTAACAACACCCAATGCTGGTGAGGGTGCATACCAAAACGACGTCTCATTTATTGCTGATGGGAATGCAGAGTGGTCTAGCCGTTCTGGAAGGCAAGGCAATTTGGCAGTTCCTTACAAAATATACATACTTCCACGATATGATCTAATAGTGGCCTTGGTATTTACCCAGATAAGTAGAAAACTTTTGTCCATACAAAAATCTACATCCAAATGTTTGTAGCAACCTTATTAATAATCACCAAAACTCAGAAGCAACCAAGACACCCATCAATAGATGAGCACACAAACAGCAGTCCATCCACACAACGGAAGAGTATTCAGCCGTTAGGTATCAAGCCACACACACACTAAAGGATGAGTCTTATATGCCTCTGTCAAAGGGAAGGACGTCAGTCTGAAGAGGCTACACGCAGTTCGATTCCAATTACACGGCTTCCTAGAAAAGGCAAAACTAGAGACAGTAAAAAGACCAACAGTTGCCAGGGCCTCTAGGTGGGGGTATGCAGAAGTTTGGGATGAAGAGATAGAGCACAGGAGATGTTTAGGGCAGGGCAGTAAGACTGTTCCGTATGATACTATAACAATGGATCCATTCGCTCTACATTTGGTAAAATGTACAGAACTATACAAAAAAAAGAGTAAACTCTAATGTAAGCTATGGTCTTCAGTAATGTACCATCTATTGGTTCAACTGTTACCAATGTACCACACTAAAACAGGCTATCAGTAAGAGGAAACCCGGGCAGGGAGAGGGTGCATATGTAAAATTCTCTGTACTTACTGCCTGATATCTCTATAAACCTAGAACTTCTCTTAAAACAGTATCATCTTTGGCCGCCTGGGTGGGTCAGTGGGTTAAAGCCTCTGCCTTCGGCTCAGGTCATGATCTCAGGGTCCTGGGATCGAGGCCCACGTCGGGCTCTCTGCTCAGCAGGGAGCCTGCTTCCTCCTCTCTCTCTCTGCCTGTGATCTCTCTCTCTGTCAAATAAATAAATAAAATCTTTAAAAAAAAAAAAAAGAAGAAACTATAAAAAAACAGTATCATCTATTAATTTAAAAAATAAAGAACTACATCAGGTCTACTCATAAATGAAGTCCATTTTGGTAGAGAACATGAATACTACTTCACACCCGCAGCTGCATGGAGTTTACATCCATAATTGTATCCTCATGTTCCCCATATTAAAGAAACCATCCTCATTCAGCAAGGGTTAAATAAAATCATGCTTGTGAAACTGCTTTAAAAGCATGGAGGAATCCTGCAAACAGAGGTGTAACTCTAATCTTACTCAGGTCACACAACAGATAGGCATGCTGATGAAGTCCCCTGGAGGAATCTGGGCAGCTCGCCTACCTAGATGATACCCAACTGTCTATAAGATCTACTGGGAAAAACTGGCAATGAACACAAATAAGCCTCTATGTCTCTCAAATGTGTCTCAGTGAGATTCCAGTATTGGTGAAAGTTGGGGGGAACAAAAGAGCAGAGCAATATTTACACATCCAGGCTCACTGCACCCTGACTCACAATAGTCAAGAAGTAGAAGCAACCCGAATGTCTCCTAACAGATGAAGGGGTAAATAAAATGTGGAAGAGACATGCAATGGAATATTATTCAGCCTTCAAAAGAAGCAATTCTGCAAAAATGTTTTTATACCCAAAGAACATGCCATGACATGGATGAATCTTGCAGGGTTTATGCAGTCACAAAAGGAAAAATACTGCATGATTCTTCTCACATGAGGTCGTCAAACTCTTAGAAACACAGAGTGGTGGTTGCCAGGGGCTGGGAGAATGGAGAATGAGGAGTTACTGTTCCATTGGAGTGGAGTTTCACTTTGCCAGATGAGAAAGTTCTAAAGATCTGTTGCACAATATTCAGTTCCACTGAACTGTACACCTAAAAACGGTTAATATGATAAATTTTATGTTTCTCACCACAATTTAAAAAATATTTTTGAATAACATCTGGAGCATGACATTCACAGAATATTCTGGAAGTTTAAACATTGATTACAAATCCAGCCATGACCCTGAAAGTTTGAGTGAAACCCTGACTCAAAGGAGGACAGAATCTAGCAGAGTCAGTATCGTAAACCCAGGAGAAAAGAACTCCAGGGAGCTGATACACAACAATTTTTGCAAATGACAAAAAAGTGAACAAAATAGGTTCCCTAAAACCTACCAGATACCAGAAGTTTATGGGGGGAACTTCAGATTCTGACCTCACTTTGAACTAATACTGATTTCCATATCTTCTCAGCCAGTAACAATGGTGGGAAGAGTTGTCATTAGTGAAGCATTCATTTTGTGCTGGTTTATATGCATCATTTCACAGACTCCTCTTAGCAACTTTACATGGCAGATGTCCTGGTTATTTATTGCTGTGTAACAAACCATCCCGATAATTAATGGCTTCAAGCAGCAACAACCGTTGTTTTGCTCATGACAGTACAACTTGGCAGGGTTGAGCAGGCATGGTTGGTCTATGCTTCATGTGGAGTCAGCCAGGGCAGCTCACCTGGTGTTGTGGCTGGATCCAGTCAGGAGGGCTTACTTATACGGCTGGTAAGCTGTGTTAGCTGTCAGCAGAGAGCTCAGCTAGGCCTGTGGGCCAGCATATTCAGTTCCTCCCACTTGGGCCTCTCTCCATGAATGCTTGAGCTTCCTCACAGCATTGTGGCTGGCTTCCAAGAGTGTGAACACCAAAGAGCAAGATAGAGGTGCACAGCATTTTGATGACCTCGCCTTGCAAGTCCTATAGCACTACATCTGCAGTACTCTGTTGGTAAAGATGGTCATGACCCTCCCTTCAAGATCAAAGAGAACAGACAGAAACCCTATTACTAACTGAGATGACTGTCAAAGGGTCATTTGTAAGAACATGTGGAATGGGAGACATTTGTTTGGCCATCTTTGGAAAATACAATCTGCCACCGTATTATCAATATTATCCCCATTTTGTAGATGGGGAAACTGAGCTTTGGAAAGGTAATTAACTGCCCCTCCACATAAAGTCACAAAACTATTAAGTAATGGAGCCCAGATCCAAACCCAGATATATCTGACTCCCAGAGTCCAGAGCCCTTAACTACTCAACTATTCTTAACCATTCTGTTTTCCACTTCTTCTTCAATTCTCACTCTAAATAGTCTAGCTCCAAAGATATTTACTTTCTTTGCATATTAAGGTCCTATTTTATATAAGTAACATGAAAATAAACTTGAACTTCCGAACTATAGCAGTTTAGTGACTGACACATAGAAAGCTCTCTAAATTGTTGCTAACTTAGATATGTGTCTTCTTTTCTGTACTAAACTATGAACTCCCTTGAAGGAAAGAATCAAGTTTAGCATACCGCGGTATTTATATGAAATCCAAGTCATTTTCTTGCACACAGCAGGTGTTGGATAAATGCTTATTCAAAATGCACTTACTTATTTATATGTCCGTCTCTCCTCCTCACCACTAGACTATGAGCTACTGAAAGGCAGGGACAAAGGGCTGGCTGTCTAGGTCACAGCAGGCTCCATGACCATGCCCCACCCCAACATATGTACAACCCAACACAGTGGGCACTTCATAAATGCCATGCTGAACAAAGAAATGAATGCATACATGACCTATAGGAATGACAATGGAATGAACAATAATCCAAATTTCTAATAATTTTCTTCATTCAAACAAGAGAAAACTAGTACAATTAGAGAAACGAGATCCCATCATTGATCCTGTGGGTCCAGCCCCAAACGAAGGCAACCTGACTTATATTTTGGTGAAGAAATGAAAAACAGTAGGTTGCATGTTAGAGAGAAAGAGATAAAGCTGCAAAGGGAAGAAGACCTAAGTAGAAAGATTTAGCTGAATGAAGAAAAGGAACTAACCATAAGTCATCTACTCTAGCACTTCTGATGGCCTCCCTATTTCGATGCTGGGGTCAGTGCAGAAGGCATCAGGATAAGGGCAGGAAGAAAGGAATTCATGTTTACAGACACTGTTGCATGCCAGACCCTCTGCTAAGTAAGAGCTTGGCCTTTTATTCCCACGCATGCATTTTCATAATAAAACTTGGAGCAGCTGCAACAGGAAGAAGGAACGAGAAGTAGCAGAGCATTTTATTGGCTCTTAGAAAACCATTTTAAGAAATAATTATGGAGATAAAGCAACTAATTCTACCTCACCAATATTATGAATGGGGAATCCCACAGGTATGAATAGTGATTGTTAATGGATGAATTCAAACAGCAGTAATCTCCTTCCATACATGCACCTTGGTTTAAAAAAAAAAAGAAAGAAAAACAAATGCAGTCATCTTTCTTGCATTTACCACAGCTCCTAGTGTTTTCTAGGCTTTCTACATTTATACAACACTTCTTTATTTTAAAAAGAAATCTCTGCAGCAAGCTCCATGTTAATTCTTTTCCAGGAACAAGCAGGTAAAATTCATGGTGGCAGCAACAAAAGTGGAAATTGATAGTAGAGAAAAAGTAATATCTTCATGCTTTTCATCCTCAAATTTCTTCACATAAAATTTAATTTTGCTGGTGATTGCCCTTTAAATATGTTAAATTAAAGAGAGGTAACATCATCTACTTTTCCAATTTCCCTCTTAGAAGTTCTCTTTTCTTGCACACAGTGTACCAAAGTGGCTTTTTTAGGGGGAGGTTAGTTGGAAAAAACTAATATTCATGTGACTAATGAGCACAGTTTCCTTTATCTGGTTCATAAAAATTTCCTGTTACCTCTGGTAACTTTGAAAAACACTTGGCCAAAAGTACCCATAGTCTCCTTTCTTAGAATTCCGCCTCCCACTCCTGCAGGAATATTTTGACGGTCTGCGGTTACATCATCACAGGGGGCTTAACTTTGATATTGCGGGGACTGGTGGCTCATGTCTCTCATTGCTATCGCCACCTCTTTGTTTGAATCCCAAGGATGCACTTAACTAATGTGTGCTCCACAGAGGGGATAATTTGTGTTCAAAGTCCCCTTCCTCACTCTCAACCACCTCCCACCTCCACCCACAAAACATGCGTTTGGAAGGAAACAATACTAACTTTCATTCGGTGCTATGGTCCAATCACCTATTTTAAATACTAGAAATAATTCTCACAATTAGAATGCATTTTACAAAGCCATTCTAAATCACTGGATAAAAAAGAGCTCTTCCAAAGAACAAACTGAATTCTTAAGGAAAAACAAAAAAGTAGTGGAAGGATCCATGGCCTGGCTTTCAAGCACATCTCTATTCTCAGGAGTCAGGTTGTTTGTGGGGCCCTCAGGGGAGCCTGTGCCCCCCTACCTCAGGCCCAGCCTCTTCTGCTTTATCTATGAACTTCTGTAGTACATTTCAGCAACAAGATACCTCTTGAATCAATCACCAACTTTTATTTTAAATAACTAGTTTGGTAGATGAAAATATACTTTAGACATTATTTATACCACAGTTTACCAAACAAAATAGTCTAGCATACCAATACGAGAAAGGACTGTGTTGAAACAAGGCCACAGCAACACAACTGTCATTTCTGCTTCTGTCATTTTTTTCAAGAACAAGATAGCTTTTAAGGTATCTGTGCACATGCTTTGAAACTCCTCTATTTTTGACACTCCTCCCTATAAATGGTGACTGCTAGTTCCCCCTTCCCTCCGACTGGCCTTTCCTAACACATAGACTGTTTCAGAAATGATGCTATGTGATTAAGTCTAGCTCCTGATTTCCAGTCACCTGCCACCTCTATGTCAAACTTGGACTCAAGGGAAGGGCAGCCGTCCCCTCGTCCCCTCAAGGAGACCAGCGCCACCCCCTACCAGCCAGAGGAATGGGTGACCTTGGAGCAAATGCTCCAGCGCTAGTCTGACATCTGAGAACCACCTTAAGACAGACCCTCAAAAAAAAAAAAAAAAAGACAGACCCTCAGCCACAACTGCCTGGCCCAGCTACTCCTGGGCTCCCACGGAAAGGAGGAGAGGTCAGAGAGCCTCTTGTTGATTAGCCACTAAGTTCTGGGGTAACTGTTAAACAATAAATCACAAGTACAAGAAGTAACTCAACTAGTTTGTTTGTTTTCTTTTTCTTGCTTTTTTGACTCACAACATCTAGGCTCTAGCCAAACTAGATTACTTATCCTTTGGCTAACACTTCCTCTGTCTGAGGTCCCCATTCTTGTCCCTTCCCCCACTCAGGCATGACTCCTCAGCTCACCAGGAATCCCCTCCTCCCAACCTCTTGGGACTTCTGAGCCTCCCTTCACACTTGATCCACTATGTTAACTTATCTGTATGTTTGTCTCCTCTCCTTAACCAGACTGCAAGACCAAGAAAGCTGGGTCTCTAGAGAAGAGTCTCCAGCAACCAAGAATCCACACAAAATACCTTGTTGCGTGTTGTAGGTATTCAGTCGATCAACTGAAAAATGGAAGGAAATACTCTTGGTGCAATATGGCAAATAAATAGGGCAAGCAGCAAATGAACCGAGTCATCGGAAAGCATTTCTCACTTCTCAGAAAAAATCCGCATGGCCAAAACATGAGTGTCTGTGTGATGAACAAACTCATAGCCCAAGGTTCTCCTTTTCTCACTGTCCCTCACCTGTCATTCAGTAAAACACTCTTCAGCACTTTTCTGAGAACTGAGAGAATGCACACAAGCAGTCAAGTGAAAAGGTGAATAAAGAGAAGTCAGTCTACATTCCCCAGGACACTTGCACATTAAAATAACATTAAGTGTAAATATGAGTCACATAACAATGAATGGGTATAATGTCATTACAACACTCATTTTGTAAAAGAAAACTTACAAACTTTCATGGATGTTAGCAGCCAACATTAATGTACCAAATCTATGGGGCTGACACCCAGGAAATTGAAATACACAGACCGGTACCTCTAAGTATCCTGCTAGAAACCTTTGCTGCTTTTAGAGCTAAGTATAGAAATATTCACTGAAGGGGCGCCTGGGTGGCTCAGTTGGTTGAGCGACTGCCTTCCACTCAGGTCATGATCCCGGAGACCCAGGATCGAGCCCCGTATAGGGCTCCCTGCTCGGCGGGAAGCCTGCTTCTCCCTCTCTCACTCCCCTCTCTGGCTTGTGGTTCCCTCTCTGGCTGTGTTTCTCTCGGTCAAATAAATAAATAAAATCTTTAAAAAAAAAAAAAAAGA
>PITA01005192.1:0-75138 GCA_004023965.1 Spilogale gracilis | reverse complement strand
GACCTTCTTTGGTCACCACCCTGTTCATCTGCTAGGGGAAGCTGCCCCAGGCAGGTCCAGATCCAAAGTTCAATGGTGGCAGGGAAAATAAAAAAAGAAACCAAATCCTAAACAACCTAGAAAGTGGCGGAATTAGATGAATTCTGTGGCTCACTATACCTCTAACCTTTACACATATTCAGCCACTTGGCACTTTCGTCTTCTGTTACTTACGATCAAAGTCATCTCACATTGCATGTAGGATGCATCCTACACCTTACATTTGCTACATTGCAAAAATCTGAAACCTCCTAAGTGCATGCATTATGAGAAACTTTACCTGCCAGAATAAAATAAGAACAAATAAATAAGCAAACAATTGTCAGGTACATCCCCAAAACACTTACTGGGTTGTTTTTTTTTTTTCTCTCTCTTGAGGATTGCAATGCACATAGCATATATTCAAAGCCTTGAGAAATTCCTGAAGTAAAAACGAAACAAAACAAAACCTATTTAACCTGGAAATCAGTTCTCCAAGTTGATTTGATTTGGTATTATTTATTACACAAAAGCAAGTAGCATTCTATCTGGAGACACATAGTCAATAACCAGTGAGTCAATTCTCAAGGTTATCTATGTATGAAACCTGTGAATTTCTTAATTCCATGCTGATTTCTCCTGCAACCCAGAGCCTTCCTGGGATATCTCCCACTGCTTTCAGCCACTGTCTGTGCAAATTAGCATAATGTCAACCTGACCAAAACAAATTAAGCAAAGTGAATGGATCAACTGGCCCCAAATTCCCATTACATAAATGCAGGGGCCTTTTGAATCACTGAAAAATTCTGGGTTGCATCTGCAGTACCTTGAAGACAAATATTTGAGAAGCTTGAGACCCTGAGTCAGAGTATCAGGGCTCAAACCCTGGTTCCACCGCTTACAATGTTGGCAAGTTGGTCAGCCCAGCCTCAAATCCTCATTATAAAATGCAAATTCTAACAGACACTATTAAAAAACCTAGTGTTGATATAAAATTAAATAATAAGGATAATCTACCTAGAGCTGTGAGCACAGTGACTGGCATATGGTAAGTGTGCGATAACATTCATTGCTGTGGTTGTAATCAGTAACGCTGAGAGGAAAAAATAACTAATATACAAAAAAGTACACAAGATTTATCTTCCGAAAGACAACAGGGCTCCAAAGAAAAAGGAACATAAGTTAAAGTAGTAATAATTCTTAATATAAAGTAAATGAATCTCACTTAAAGTTAAACATTAACTCCGATTATGTGCTTTGGGAAGAACAGAGTATATTAAAAATAAACAGCACCTCAACAATTCATAAACCAAAGAGCTACAGCACATCTTCAACAAACCTTGGAACAGAATTCCCAGAACATCAACAGACCCACATAAAATTACATTCAAAGTATATTCCATGATGAAATCTATGATTTTTCTTAATAATCAGCATTTCAGATGATCAGCACCACGAAATAAGCATGCAAACTCTAGCCTCTATTTTCAGTTGTGCAACTGACTTACAACAGAAATAAGGGAAGGAACTATAGATCATTCCTTTATTGGACCTCAATCTAAAGCTAAGCTTTACTATGGCCTCCAACATGCAGCATCTATGTTCTAAGTCAGATGTGCTTCCAGTTATAAAACTGATGACATAAACTTCACAAAGACAATGTGGGGAAGAAAACAGCAGGTTGATTTGAAAACAACTCTTGGATTTTACCTTGGTGGATAATATATCTTTTCCACAAAGCTATGGTTGAGAATCTTGGGAATCCCATTTCCACCAGAGAGTTAAGCCAGCAAAGTATGTTTTAAGTCTCATACTATGACTGCATGACCTACCACCCCACGGAACCCTAGAAAGAACCCTCAGCTTCCTCCCGCAGTGGCCCAAGCCCTGTCCCCTGGAATGTCGGCAACAGCACCATTCACACAGGTCACCGGATGAATCGCACCACATGTCTTACAGGAAGACCCTGAAAGGATAGACACATTTGCTCATTCCAGCTCAAGGCCTAGATTCTCTAGAACTTGCCCAAGAGAGTTACTTTGCGTTCACTTTAAAGAACAGCATGGGAGATTTTCCATCAAGCAAATACTTGGGCAAACTCCGTCCTGACAACAACCGTGAAAGCAAAATTTGTGTGTAGATGAGTCTCATGGGTCACAGCATCCAAAGAATTAACCTTCTGCTTTACCATAGTGTGTGACTCATTCACTTGCTCAATTTCTCCATGAATCAGCTTATGAAATCAAAGGATGGGAAGTAAGTGGCCATAACAGCTAACACCTACTGAGCACTCTCTATAAGCCTGATTCAATCCTAAGCATTATCTCATTTAATGCCCTCAATAATCCTACTACAGAGCACTATTATTACCTCCACTTAGAGCCAAGGAAACTAAGACCCCCAAGCGGTCTGGCAGGTGGCCACCCCACCGGAGTGAGGACAACAGGGCTGGATCGGAGGCAACTGTTACAGGTTGACCTGTGGCACCCAAAAAGTTACACTGCAGTCCTAACCCTGCTATCCAGGAGCCCAGCCTTCCTTGGTAACAGGGTCTTTGCAGATGGAATCAAGCTACAATGAGATCATTGGGGTGAGCTCTAATCCAATATGACCAGTCTCCTTTTAAGAGGAAAACACCATGCAGAGACACCCAAAAAGAATATGAAGATGGCATAGAGACAGGAGTCATGTGCACGAACAAAGAAATGCCGGGAACTATGAGAAGCTGAAAGAGACAAAGAAGGACCCTCCCCTAGAAAACTCCCAGGGAGCAAGGCCCTGCCAACACCTTCATTTTGCACTCCTAGCATCCAAACTGGGAAAGAACAAATTTGTATTTCCAACAACTCAATTTGTTAAGGCAGACCAAGGAATCTAACAGAGCCACCCAGCCTCCCTGAATACTCTTTCTCCCTGCCCATGCTTTCCACTTAACCTGACCAGTCTGTTAAAGAAGAGATAGGACAACTTCTATTCCAGGACATTTTAATGGACTTGAAACTGTTACAGGTAGAAAAATGCAACATATTTGAACTACCTTGAGTGATACTTTCAACTACTGTTGAAATAAGAGGATTCTACCCTTAGATACAGATCAGCATCCTGCTTGCCCAATTTCCAGCACCCACAGCAGCCTGCAACTCTGCTGTTCCTCTAAGCCCTTCACAACTTCAAAACAAACTGTATTTTCAAAGTGCACTATCTGGTGGCCTGGCCCAGGGAATTGCAGTGAGGGAGGGTCAAGGAATTGCACATGGGAGGGTCAAGAACCTGGACTTGGATCTGCCCAGGTCCCTGGGGTGAGCAAGGCTGAAAGCAAGGAGAGAGGCAGCTTCCGTAGCTGGGAAGGAGTGTGCTCTGCACTGGCGGAACTCTCTACCTGCCAGATACCAATGCCAAAGATGCATCTGAGTTAGCTCAAGTAACTGGGTCAGTGTCCACAAGGCATACTTGAAGTAGTAGCACCAGGCAGGGCCAAGAGCAGACAGGGCAAATCTAGGAACACGATATTCTTAAGTACAGGCAGGGAGTCAGATTCAGGGAAGTCTTCATGCAGGTCTGACACGGAGACGTGAATCACCAGGCTTGGGTGGGAAGCAAAGGTCAGCTGCAGCAGAGGGCCATTAAGGCCAGGACGGCGGTCTGGTCTGAACCAAGGGACCAGCTCTTAGTGGGTTATTCTGGCAAGGATTCTGACACTTGGAATAAAACAGTCAGCCAAGAGTGGAAGAGCATCCAGGATGAGCTGACGAGGAAGTGTAGGTCCCTATGGTCCTACAGACTGTTCCAACAACTCCATTCCAGAGCCCCAAGGGAGGCAGGGGACAGGGAGCACAGACAGCTGCTCAGGAAGCAGATAGGCTCTAACCCCCAAGTGTGTATTTCTCAACTCCTTGGCTGAAATGCAAAAAGTATTTTCTGATCAAACAAAGCGACGGTCCCAAGTTCTAGAATAGAAATGAAAAAATAATCCAAACCAATACTTGTAAAATATCTGTAATTAAAAATCTAAATAGAAAACCATATTAACTGAGAAGAAAGTAGTAATTTACCTTTGTTACAGGGCTTGGTGAACAGCAGAATTAATTAGGGAACATGAGGAAGGAGACAGAAATTTCAAGGAAGGTGACTATGTGACTATGCTATCTGGAAATTTCAATAAATTCAGTTTGCAGTGCCTGGGTGGGTTTTTTGTCTTATCTGTTTTCCATTAAAAATGTAAGTGTCTTTCTTTGTTGTTCTCTTGGGGTTGTTGTGAAGATTAAATGGGATGTGACAGCACTTTAGAAACAGTAAATATTGGGCAAATTTAAGGCTACAACATTGCTATTTTAAGGGAAGATCAGTAATGTCATTATTTAAATAATTACATACAATTTATGACATGCAGAAAACTATAAAGATGAGAATACAGTTTGGTCATATGTCTATCATCAAGAAAAGACCAATGTTAATATTTTCACAATTTCAGTGTTTTTTAATTTACTCATCTTTTACATAATTGGGCCACACTGTTTCATATCATTCTGTTCTCACATATTATATACATTTTTCCCTGTGTAAAATGTATCATCTACAGTTACTGTAACAGTCCACCCTGTATGATGACATCATTGAAGTATCTACCTATCTCCAGACAGAGTCTTTTCATTTTTTTTTTTTTTTACATGTGACTAATGCAGATTGATCATCTTCAACCAAAAATCTCTGCCTGGTGTGAATGATAAGAAAAGATACACCACATGTAAGCACCTCCTAGGTCCAGGCGCTACGCTAAACACTTTAAAGCATGATCCCAACTCATCTCGATACCAACACGTGGCTCTGTTCATGTCGATTTTATCAGTGAGGGGAACGTTCAAGTCTGGAAAAGTTAAGGATCAGGGAGCAAGCGGTGGCTGGGTTATGATCACTCTGGACCTGCCTTCACACCCATGCCCTCAGCCCCCTTGCAGGCACACAGAGGAGCAGAGGTAAGACCCCTGAATCAAAGCACACAAAGAGCCTCAGGCTCTCAGTGGAAAGAGCCAAGCGGCTCCCCAAAAAGGCTGCAGTAATGCTCACTCTGAAGGCGGTGTGAGGTCGCTGGCCCACTGTGCTAGGTCGAGCACAAAGTGCTTCTGGTTGGGGGAGGAGGGGAGGGGGGCATGTAGGTATGGAGTAAAGACAGTTTGGTTACACTGCAAGCAGGGGGAAAATGCACTTCATGTGGACATCTGGGAACAGAGCTGCATTTACAGTGGCGCTCAGCAAACCTTTATCTGCATGGCCTCTCCCTTGCTGGAGCCCTGCCCATCTCACGCTAAATGAATAGTCACTTTTATATCTAACTTTGCATCACTTTCTAAAGTGAGCCCCAAACTACGTAAGCTTCAGGCCCCACAAAACCTGGATCCACAAGCACCAGGAAGAACATTTAGGACTGCGGGAGAGACAGTGCTAGGTATTCAAGAAATCCACTGCATTTCCCCCAAGCACATGACTAAACCACATTTTCCAACCCCCTCTACCTTCGGCCACTGTGACTGCGTTCTGGAGAAAGGAAGACGGGTAGGACACCCGGAGTGTAATGGCCCGTGTGTGGACGCCCAGGGGGACCCCACTGACCAGCACTGGACTTTGAAGTGACCCATCACTACACTCTTAGAGTGTTGTCGCTGCTATTTCGGGATCACTGTTAACAGCATTTACCATGAACAAAAGTGGCTAAAGCAAAGTATTCCAGGAATCAGCCACACCTGGTGGGGGCTCCGCCTGCAGGCCTGTGTCACAATTACCTTGCTGACTCAACATCTTTTCATTCTTATTTTCCCACCGAGTCAGCAAAGCTGATCTGCCTCAAGTCTGCACACTTGAATCAGTTGTCCTTGGATTTCATGGCTGGAAACACTTCTGCCATGTGCTATGCAAAAGTAAAGCCCAGAGCCACAAGCCAAGTCCTCCTTTAAAAAGCACACTCTGAGCAATAAAGGCTTAGCTCCTTAATGAGGAGACAGAGTGAGTGGCAGCTAGAGAGCTCCCACCAAACACTTCAGAATCCTGAGTTTTCTGCAAAGGAGCACAGATGTTCCCATCTCTGACAACAGCCAGAAGCGTCTTGCCAACACATCAGCCCATTTCACGAGAAAAACAGACACAAATACCAAACAGACGCCAAGTTCTCTCTTAGATGGCTTCTTTTCCCCTATTTCCTTATTTTAGCCAACTCTACTCTTTCTATATTGCCCACCACATATTTTCTCATCTCCTAGTGCACACACATTTTGTGATTATCCCCCAGGAGGGCTCAAGATTGCCTTCACCCATCAGAAACCTACTCTACTCTATATTCTGCAACCTCCCCAAGCTCCTTATCAAAATATCACACTTCATTCGGGCCACAGTATTCTCCCCAGAGGCCATAAATCTCTCCCTGTGAGGAGAGTATAATCCTCCACATTTCAAAAACAAGCAAACTCAAGGCTGGAGATTCTCTAATGTAATCACACCTCTTAAACTCCAGGCTGTTCTGAAACTATCACCCCAGTTCAACCCTGGCTTCTTCAGAGCTGAGTTATGTAGCAAACGGATGAAGCTGCCAAAGAAAAGGATGGAAAATTAAAGGCTTTATCAAAATCGGTAGTTGCAGTGGATTTTTCTGAATGCTCTTCCAAAAGACAGGGATAAAAGAGCCGTACCTCATACACAGCAGCAGGAGAGAGCCAGGCAGCAGGGTAACCACATTCATTGGCCAAAATGATCCCCTGTGCCTGGAGCATACAAATGCACTGTGATTTAACCGCAAGGAGCCAGGGCCAAAAGTGATGGGCAGCAGAGTTTCTGACCTGAGGGAGACCAGGGAGTCAACCTGTGCTCCCAAAATGCCGACAAGGGGTGCCTCTGTCCCATACAAATGATGACCTTTAAAGAATGCAGTCCACAAGCCAATTAGATTGTGCAACTGAGATTTTTTGTGGCCCAGTCTGACTGGTTAGCTATAATGGTCAGAACATCTGGCTAATAAGATTAAAGCCAATCCCAGCATAAGAAAATTAGCTTTCCTCTATGTCAACTCCACAGACTCATCCTTACCCCAACGTGAAACAATTCCACAAGGCAAGCAAACAATACTTATCGATCCCCAATTACGTATATAGCATCCAGAGAAAGAGATTCAATAAGGCAATGAGTTTGCATTATTTATCCAAGTCTCCTCAGACCTGAGTCTTATTTTTGTTGTGTTTAGACAAAGAATTTACATCTCTCTGGCCAAGAGACTGAAAGTTATTGGCTTAGTTCATCTGAGATCCCCCTTTCCGAAATCTGTGTCTCTTTTTCGCCCAAGATAACCTGATGCAAGTCTCAGCACATCAACAGCATTAATAAAGAAGCTCATGTGATTTTCAGGTCTTCGGTAGAGCATCCAGCTGTCGGCAGGAACGCACAACACTTTTAGGGAATTTTGTTTAGTTGTGAAGCAAGTGGCTTTTGTCATTTTAAATGTATTGCTGGATTTCAAAATGCCGGAACAGGGGACAAATAGGCAGAGGCAGCAGGTAACACCTGTCTTCCTATTTAGGAAAGGGTTTTAGAATTAGTTAAAGGACTGTGCAAACTCCAAACTGTCTTATTTCTTGTAGTGCAATAACTCAAGAAAAGATTTCTTGGGAAATATAAAAAAAAAAATCAGACAAGCATGATGTCATACCAAATCAAGTCACAAGGTCTGAAAGCACCTCCAAAGGGCATTTAAGAGCTCCTCTCCGAGTATGGTAGACACCATTTAGGTATCTTTCTATTTATAGTTCATAATAAAAGCTACTATTTATTGGGCATTTTTCCCATGACAGGCCTGTTAAGCACCACATAACATTCTCTAGAAGTCTACAGTACTAACCTCATTTTACTGATGAAGAAATTGTGAATCAAAACCATCATTAACTTGCTTAAATTCTCCTATCAAAAAAAGAGAAGGTGGGATTCAGGCCTGGCTCTTTCCAGCTCTAGGCACCATGCTCTTTGCCACACACAAGTATATTCTATATTACATATTATTTACCTAAAATATGGAAGGGTACAATATCCACCATTTCCCTCCAATAACAAATGCCATCATTTCACCATTCTTTGTTAGTCAGACATTCCTCTTCCAGCCTACAGGAAACTCCTACAGATACAATTAAGCCTGTGTCTCTTGACCTAACTTCTAAAAACTCTGCTTTCACTTCTGAGGCTAAATAAAACTTGCAGCTTTCTATTTTATTTCTCAAATACATACCCCAATTCCTCTTTGCCTCTTCTCCCCAGAAATAGATGTCTGATTTTGCTGTGATGCATAGAGCCATGCAGAACGAAATAATCTCTTCTCAGGGAAATACCTCTTGGGGAAACCTAGATTTCCATGAGAAACCTAGAAATGAATTTGACAGACAGTGTCAGATTCATTTCCCTTTCTCTTCTTTTAAAATTATAAGTGCCCTCCACCAGAGAGGCTGCATTTCTAACCACTAAAATGCCTTTCTCTGAAATGCCCACCTAAACTAAATGATCTGCTTGAGATGACATGTTGGATGAATGCTTCCTGAGGCCTCTGCTGGTGGACTTCATGGGACCTCAAGGGCATCCCTGGGAAGCAAGGGGTCCCCTGCAGAATGCAGAGCAAGGTCCAGCTATGGCACTTCCCTTCTTCCTGGGACAACAAGGCAAACTGGAAAGAGCCATGAATATGCCAGTCTCAGACCATCATTTCCTCCATAACAGAATGGTCTTCCTCAGTCACGAATTCCTTAGGGAAGGAGTTATGCAAGTGGACAAACCATTTGCTTTACTGATCTTCTTGACAAGATCTTTCCTTCTAGTGCTGACCACCCGGGCAGCTCAGAACCTCCAGCTGAATGGACTCCTAGAATCTTCGCACTGTACTAATATCAGTCATTTTTTGTATCCTTGAGTGTATAAAGAATCCTTCCATTAGCCCTTCCCAACATTCATGGGCAGAGATTTAGAAGGCCACAGCATGGTAGAGACTTCAGAAAAATCCCACCACATTGCCTAGTACCCACAGGTACTCCCTAATTCAAGCCATGAAGGACCAGCCATCTAATAAGATTCTGTGTCCTATCTCTGTTGTATCTGAACAAGCTATATATTCCTCAGGAATCTTTTGATATTAGCAATTTGGGTAGAGTCTTAGAGAGTCTGGCATTTTAACAACATGGCCAAAAGCCCAGGAATCAAAAAACAGATGTGGTCTGCAAATTCTAGGCAATGAAACAATTTACCAGTGCTGAGAAACCTACAGAAATCATCTGCAAGCATGACTTCTCTTTTAAATAATCTGCCTTCTGATGACTGTGTGAAGTTGATGCCATTCAGAACTGGACTTCTTAGCTGAGGTGACCAAGAAACCTGCTGCAGTCTGTGGGCCTCCCAGAACATTTTGTTTTTAACTTCCCAAACGTATGCCACAACTAACAGCAATCAGTATTTTTTTAATTGCCCATTTTGTTTCATAATAGGAAAGATCCAAAATCAGCAACAGTTCATTTATTTAGTCAACAATCATTGAAAATGCATTCCTGCCCTGTGCTAGAAACTGAGAAAACAAAGATGAAAAGGGGATGCCGCCTTCTGTCTTGAAAAGAATGTCGAAAAAGTAAAAATTTTCCATTTGCATAGATTTACTGTTACCTAAAATTACCAGTTTGTTTTCCTATATCTATCTTTCTCTTGTCCATCTGTTCACTGCTAAACCCCAATTCCTAGAATGCCTTGCCCCTGGGAGGCAATGGCTAAAAGACACAAACTCTGCCAATAACTAGTTTTGACTTTGGCATCCTGGACCTCAGATTTCTCATGTGTAAAATGAGTTTAAAAGGATTAGATTAGGTCCCAAGTGCGTGTGAGACAGAATATTGGTTCTGCAAAATGTAATAGGTTTTACTGAAGAAAAGGGAACCTGTGGTTAAACCGTGTTTGAAAACCAACAATATCATAAAGAAAACAGGTTTCTGACTGCAGGCTTCTCAGCACTTAACGTGCTAATATATGAAGAGAATCTCCCCAAGAAAGTCCTATGGGAGTCCCCCACTCAATGAGGTTACCAAACCCTTAATTCTCAAGAATCTTCAGGCAGCTCCCTGGGCCACTGACACCTAGCGATTCAGCACACATCTTAAGCTCTCAGTAAATATTTCCTCCACAGGCCTTTGGTCTCCTAACAAAAGGATCTCTTCTCCAGGGTCTTCTTTGATGTTAACTCTTCTCATTGACCTAAGATCAGCCAATGTACAGGCCATCTTTCCGGTCGGTTCTGCCCCTTCCTGGCCCTCTGACCTTGGGCAAGGGACTCACCCTCTCTAAGCACTGAATTTTCTTATCTATACAATAAGAATATATTAACAGTAATTAATGCAAAGGACTGTAGTAACAATAAAATAACAATGTATGTGAATCCCTCTGCATCACATGCAGTAAGCACTCAATAAATGTTAGCCGTTCTTGTTATTCTTCACAAACGTCACATACTTTGGGTTCTAGTCTCAGCTTCACCACTAAGCCTACTTTGGCAAGTGGATCCCTGCCTACCCTCACCATAAGCAAAATGCAGCCTTTGGATTCGTCAGCATTTTCCAAAATCTTGTTCTTCAAGGATTATCTTCCAGCCCTATTATATTTGATATTAACATTATTACATCTTAGGGGAACCTGGGTGGCTCAGTTGGTTAAGCATCCAACTCTTGGTTTCAGCTCAAGTCATGATCTCAAGGTCCTGGGGTTGAACCTCCCATGTGGGGCTCTGTGCTCAGCACAGTCTGCTTGTCCCTCTCCCTCCCCTCCTCTCTCAGATAAATAAATAATCTTTAAAAAATAATTATTGCATCTTAGTCTCATCCTATGCAAGAAAATCTACAAAATCATCGGTTTGATGCATTTATATTTTTTAATACATATTAAAATGAGTAAACAATTATTTAAATATATTTTAAATTCCAGCGTTAGTACCTAACTCCTATTCAGTATGTTAGCCAGGGAAACATTAATTACAATCTCCAAGATCCTGGGGCACGTGGGTGTCTCAGTCAGTTGACTGGCTAACTCTTGGTGTCTTGGATCAGGTTGTAATCTTAGGGCTTGTGAGATTGAGTCCCACGACCATCTCCATGCTCGGTGCAGAGTCGGCTTCAGATTCTCTCTCCCCTTCCCTCTGCCCCTCCTGCTTATACACTCTCTCTCTAAAATAAATAAATAAATAAATAAAAATATGTCTCCAAGATCCTTTCAATAAAATATTCTGAATCTTCTCTCCTGAAAAAATCACAAACTAAACTTCCCAAAGCTAACCTGATCCCTCTAAGGAAGGACCATGGCTGAGACCATCAAAGGGGTCCTTTTTAGAAACTAGATTCATCAAATCATTTAACAGCTGGAAATCAGAGACAACAAAGGGCATGAAGCTGATTCTGTGACTTTCCAAACTCAGATATTTCAACTCTTTTTCTCTGTCAAGCAAATTAATATGTGTACTTATTTGGAACAAAATGTTCTGCAAAAATGGACAACCACTGCAGTTCAATTTACAGAATAAAAGGACATCTCCAGATGTGCTACATTAGCTGTGAGGTAGGGAGACATTTTTTAAGATATATTTTGGGCGAAGATTTCTTCAAATTCTAAAGCTAAAACTCACAAAAAGCATATAACAGGATGATGGCACCCAGCCAAGAACAAGAGCACCTGCTCCACCCCCTCCCCCTAGGAAAAGCACATGGTGAAGAACTCTGACACCTCCAATGAAATAACCCCCAGTCACCTCACCCTGCTGGCAGCAACCGAGGCTAAAAATGTGTCACAGCTCACTCCAATGCAATACCTCCCTCCTTCAGATGTCAGCGAAACCAAAGCCACTGTGACACGGAGAAAAACAAAACAAAACATAAAGAACTCTGTAGACTAGTCATAAATAAAATGACCAAGGATTCTGTTTTGTAACCATTTTATGGCCCACAAACATTCAGCCCTTTCATGAGCAGGAACAAGTATAAGTGGTAGTCTAAAATGTCTTTTCATTAATATCTTTACTTTTAACTGCAATTATTCTAAAGCCCCTTTTAATAGCTGTCACTTATTCCCATCTAGGCTGTAGCAAATTACAGTGGGGGAAGATGGCTGCTGACAGCTCCCATCTACAAATGGCATGTTCTCGAATTTCTGCAAGGTCTATAGTCCCTCCTTCCCGGCACAGCTACCAGGAATATGAAAGTCCTGCAGACTGTTGTCTTCACTGCCCAGACTGGCAATCAGGAGCCCTTAGTTACTCCAGCTGTGCCTCACAAGACCTCTGTCTACTCTTTCGCCTGCTGAAAAAGGGAGAAAAATCAGTTTTCCCATACATGCTCCAAACACATTTAATCAATATGAAGGATGTATGCTTGGGAAGGTGTGTGTGTGTGTGTGTGAAGAGGATAGGGACAGTGATTTCATTTGAAAGGAATTAATATTCCAGGTATTGTTAACATCATAAAGCTCATCCTCTTAGGACATGCATCCCAGGGACAAGAGAACTGGGTCAAAGACACAAAGCAGTCCATAAAAAATAAAATATTTTTGAAGCTAAAATAGTACCTAATAAAAAAATCTGAGTGATCACTTTTGGCACCTGGAAAGTGGTACAGCCTGTCCCCAAAAATTAAAATCGTAGGATACAAAAATAACTTTTCAGAGGAGCTTTCAGAACTCAAGCTAATGAATCCAGTTATGTTGCTTCCTGGCGGTCATGGCTAAATGAGCAGACAGGGATTGGGCCGGACTGGTGAACAACAGAGTAGATGCTGAGAGCCCGTGACATCTGTTTCATCCAAATGATAATCAGACACCAGAACCTTGCGATGACATTTCTTTTTAGAACACCAGTTCCTTTCCATGTCAATATGTAACCTAGCGATCAAAACAACTGAATGGGAAAAGTGTGTTAGGTTTTAAAGGGTGAAGAATGGGAAAGACCCCTAGGAGATATCTTCCAAGCCTTTATATGTTCAAAAATTCAAAGACTCAACAGATGAAAGTAGAGCAAACACAAATTAATTGCTGCTCAGAAGACGAGTTTTCTACTTTTTAATTAACGTTCTGTTCTTAATCCAAAAGCAGAAATAAAACATAGGATATACAGTGCTTACGCACCACTTCTGGGCAAGTGTTACCTTTTTCCTCAGGCTTTCTTTATCCTCATCCAAATGTTTAAATTTAAGATGCAGTCTTGGCAATGTGTGTAACTCAGTGATGCAAATAGTGTGGGATGGCACCACCCAGAACTCTCTGAGTGGGAGGGCAACCAGGAAATTAACTTCCCTTTTCTCAGTGTGACTCCATTCTATCCACAGGAGGACTTGGGCCCATATATCGTTGCTTGTCTTTTTCAATTGGGGGAGGGAGGGAGGTGAAGAGAGGCGAATGCCAAATAATATTTTGGAAGTACTTATATTTGCAAAACACCTGAGTTTAGCCTGTCAGTTTCCAACTCATCCTCTTGTCCTCGCTTCTCTCAGCATTTCCACATCCAGCCTGGGATCTCGAGGCCATAGGAGGAATGCAGGGGTCTCTGCAACAGGTGCATATTTGGGAATAAGGGCTGACACAGATTAAGGAAGTCAATACGCAATCCCAAATAAGTTGGAGTGATTTGTTTGAAACATCCCTGAAGTCTCTTCCAGGAATGCTAACAGGCAGTGAAAGAGGGGCTACTCTCCAGTTTACTGCTCTCCCATCTTGCCGTCTGAAAACCCCCCTTTGGACATATTCTCCAAGCCCATGAGCAGGGCACAGAGGACGTGATGACAAATACACTGCCGTCACTACACTCAGGAGCTCCTCCCGAGCCATCAGGGGAGACAGAAACGGACACAAGGGCACATTCATGAGTTTTGTTTGCATTTTTTTGAACAGAAGCATGAACAAATTCTCTCTCAAGGGGCCAATCAGTCCAAGGTCAAGAGGGCTTTCTGAAGGAGACATTGAAAAGTATGTTAGGTTTTAAAGGGTGAAGAATGGAGCTGTAGGAAAGAAGGGCAACCAGAAATCATCCAGGGCCTTCCAAAAGAAGTTTCATGCGTCAGTTAGCCAGCGCAGGGAGACTTTTGCAAATACAAATTTCAGAACCTGCCCAGACTCAGAATTTCTGATGTTGAGGGCCCTAATTCTAATTGTTTTAACAGCTGAGATGATCCTGAAGCAGCTGGTCCATGGTTTTTCGCTTGGGATGTCTCTCTATCCTGTCGAGCACCCTCCTCCCACATTGTAGAGCTAAGAGAACCAAGGCAACCAAGGAAGGCCGCAGATTATCCTCAGTGTCGGCCTATGACTAACACCCAGGCTTCTTGGTCCTGAGCTCCATGCCTGGACCACCAGAGCCTGCAGATCTCACAAAGGACAGCTTCCATAAAGCAGACCTTTGGCCAAGAGTGGCAGTGGTTGGTGTGTAAACGGGGGTATTAGTTCCACTGTATTATGGGTGTGCTCATTGCTCCCGCCTCCTCCCCTGGAGGGACAGAGTCACTCTCTGCATATCACCATCTCCCTGGCATCAAGCGTTTAATGAGTTAATGAACAAAGCCCACAAACGGGGCCCACAAACAGGACTCCCCCCAATATCAGGTAAGTACTAAGAAGGTCACCTGTCCCCGACAGGCCTTATTTCTCTAGAGACTGAAAAGTAAGACCCAACAACCAAACCCTGATACTGGAAAGCACAGTGAACTTGAAACCTAAATCATAATGCAGAGAACAGATAATGCAAAATTTTCTTGTTGACATAACCTATTCTAATAAATGGCATTTTTTTTTCTACAACAGTTAAAATCAAGCACATAGTTCAGGGTCTTCAGCAGACCTGAGGGGTGTCAGAAGCTAGACAGAAACCGTACATCCTGGGTGCCCATTTGTAACTCCTAATTCCATCCCTTCCAACCAACTGATGGGCTTGAAAACACAGTTCTGGAGAAGAGGCTCAGAAATCATATACCGTTTGCACATCTATTGCACACCTGCTAGGGCCAAAGACCTCCATTCCCTGGCGACATTGTTCACTTTATTATGACTACACGTGGGCACCATTTCCATTTATCCAGTAGGAAACAGGAGTCATAAGAACATAATGAATTTGCCCCCAGCAAACAAGGACACGGACACAATGAGTAATTTCAACCTCAGTCTGTGTGGCTGTGAAGCGCCCCCTGCCTCCTGCCTCCCCAAGCAGTCCCGCAGAGCGGGCGGCTCAGCCCTCTAGCTGGTCAGGTGCTCTAAGCACGTGGTGGGGTTACATGAACAGCAGAGCCACGGACAAATCAGAATACTAGTCTTGGCTAGTTAGTCACAGTGTTTTTAGAAGGGAACACGGGAAGCCTACTAAATTCTTACTTAATCTGGTTGAAGCAAAAAAACGTTGTCAAGTGGACAAGAGTCTGACCTGAATCTTTTTTTTTTTTTAAAGATTTTATTTATTTATTTATTTGACAGAGAGAGAGAGATCACAAGTAGTCAGAGAGGCAGGCAGAGAGAGAGAGAAGAAGCAGGCTCCCCGCCGAGAGCAGAGAGCCCGATGCGGGCCTCAATCCCAGAACCTTGAGATCATGACCTGAGTCGAAGGCAGAGGCTTTAACCCACTGAGCCACCCAGGCACCCTGACCTGAATCTTAAAAACAGTCATGGCCTCTCCATCCAACCCCAGGCTTGAAGCAGTTTGGAGGCCCAGGACCCCTTAAATGAAGGAGAGGCTGGGTCCCCTTGAGGAAGGACCCTGGTAGATTGCCAAAAATATATACCATTCATCATTCTCCTAGCTTTCCTCTGAAGGGGCCTCCAGGTCTCCTTTAAGGGGGATGTGCCCTAGAGAAAAGGAAATAATCAGACCTTTTGGGGATTACCAGACACTGGCTCTGAACTGACACTAATGCCAGGAGACCCAAAATGTCACTGGTGACCCACCAACAAGGGAAGGTGCTTCTGGAACTGAAGTGGTCAGTGGAGGTTTTTAGCTCAGCTCTGTCTCACAGAGACATGGTCCTGGAGCCCATCTGGTGGTTACTCTCCAGCTCCAGAATGGATAATCGAAACAGATATACTCAGCAACTGGCAGAATCCCCACGCTGGGGAAGCAAGTCATTGTTTGTTTATTTTATTAAGGGAGAAAGGGGCTATGGAAGATCCGAGAATGTGATTCCAAGGCCTGAATAGGCTCTAGTTTGGGAGTGAAGTCAGAACACTGAAGTTTGGGGTTTACTGTGTGTGTGCTATTTGGATTAAAAAAAATGGGCTTGGCTCAGCCCTGGAACATCAAGATTAATCATTCCAGCAATGAAGGGCCATGACACCTATCAAGTTTCAATTGCTAGCTGAAATGAAACCCGTGATCGCTGCTAGAAAAATAACTTGCAATCACAGCCTAGAAACATAAATTATCAAGGCCATGGTGCTCTCAGATTGTAATAAATGAAATGCGGGTAACCACATATGTGGTAGGGATCCCAACCCCCAGTGTGTGTCACGAATGCCTGGTCGCCCACAGGCACTGGAGAGGAAGGAAGAGAGAAGCACACTCTCCAGATTCAGCACTGGCTCAACTGTGGACAAAGGCACAGAGAGAGAGAACTTTTGGGGTTTAAGCCAAGAAATGTTTTCGACAGTCTTACAAGTTACCGTCTCTAATATCTATGGCCCACAGGCTTTTTGGTGAGTAGGAGAGAACAATAGGTAGCTACATAAAGTATAAATACTTCTGCAGACAGTGATGCCAATGACCAAATAGTAGTTTCCTCCTCTGGAAAGTTCATTACATCCAGGCTTGACTGGGCGCAGGGCAAGGACGGGGGGGGGGGGGGACAGTAACCCGTAACCCTTGTCACCATGCCTCGGACATCTGGTCTCGCCCTCAATCACAGTGACCTCAAGCAGGACCAGTCTTCAGCAAAACTGAGTACAATGAGAGTTACGGCCCTGAACCACGAGTCCTTGGGCTCCTCCCTCAGAGACAAAGAAGCTATTTTTAAGGGCCCTCCCCAAGCGGACTGTAGGACACAGGGCTCATATGCATGGATACTAGAGCTTCTTTCTGGAAACATTCACTGAGCACCTGTTATGGGCTCAGCACAGGGGACACACACCTTCGGGTCCTCCCCTCTACTTAGCACAGAGAAGGACTCAATGTGTCCTAGAAGAGTATATCAGAAAATCAAGGAAGCTTCCTGGACGAGGTGACCACAGACTCATGTCATGGAGACCAGGGGGAGATGTGGGTCCAGGGCACTTTACCCTTGGCTCACCCAGAATTGTCAGATGCCTTTTCTGTGACTGCTTTTCTGCTCTTAAGTCTGCCATTGATATTCATTTCAACCTGACTGCACCTGAGCAGAAATCCTGGGCTAGGATCCTACCCTCTCCGGGGAACAGCCGAAAACAGTTCTCTATTACAGGAACCATGGGCTGGTCTCACTTTGGCAGAACTCCAGAACACACTCAGCCTCCCGCTCCAGAGGTCAGAGTAAGCAAATCCACGGAGGGCTTCTCATCCTCCTCCTCGGCCAGCCGGCCCTCCCTACCACCTCTGTGCCCCATAACCTCGCTTGGGACTTACATGAAAAGAGTCTTATTAAGGAATCTCCACACTGTTTTCCAAAGCGGCTGTACCAGTTTACATTCCCACCAACAGTGTAAGAGGGTTCCCCTTTCTCCACAGCCTCTCCAACACTTGTTGTTTCCTGTCTTGTTAATTTTGGCCATTCTGACTGGTGTAAGATGGTATCTCGGTGTGGTTTTGATTTGAATTTCCCTGATAGCTAGTGACGCTGAACATTTTTTCATGTGTCTGTTAGCCGTTTGTATATCTTCTAGGGAGAAGTGCCTCTTCATGTCTTCTTGCCCATTTTTTAATGTGTTCATCTTCTTTTTGGGTGTTGAGTTTGAGTAGTTCTTCATAGATCTTGGATACCAGCCCTTTGTCTGTAGTGTCATTTGCAAATATCTTCTCCCATTCTGTGGATTGCCTCTTTGTTTTGTGGACTGTTTCCTTTGCTGTACAGAAGCTTTTTATTTTGATGAAGTCCTAGAAGTTCATTTTCGCTTTTGTCTCCTTTGCCTTTGGAGACGTGTCTTGAAAGAAGTTGCTGTGGCCAATGTCAAAGAGGTTACTGCCTATGTTCTCTTCCAGGATTTTGATGGATTCCTGCCTCATGTTGAGGTCTTTCATCCATTTCGAGTTTGCCTTTGTGACCCTGCAATTGCACTACTGGGCATTTACCCCAAAGATACACACGTAGTGAATGGAAGGGGCATATGTACACCAATGTTCATCGCAGCAATGGCCACAATCGCCAAACTGTGGAAAGAGCCAAGGTGCCCATCAACAGATGAATGGATAAAGAAGATATGGTACATATATACAATGGAATACTATGCCTCCATCAGAAAGGATGAATAGCCAACTTTTGTAGCAACATGGACTGGACTGGAAGAGATTATGCTGAGTGAAATAAGCCAAGAAGAGAAAGTCAAGTATCGCATGGTTTCACTTACTTGCGGTGCATGAGGGGTAACCTGGAGGACAGTGGGAGAAGGAAAGTAAATGGGAACTAGGGTAATCCAGGGAGAGAAATGAAACAAGAGAAACTTTGGACACAGAAACAAACTAAGGGACTTGGAGGGAGGGGGATGGAGGGATGGGAGAGCCTGGTGGTGGGTACTGGGGACACCTAAAGCGTGGAACACTGGGTGTGGGGAATGGGGAATGAATCTTGGAACACTGGAAAAAAAAATTTTTAAGTAACAATATAAATAAATAAATAAATAAATAAATAAATAAATAAATAAAAGAGAAAAGAGTCTTATTAAAACGGCGACAAAATGTAAAGTGAAATATCAGAGAAACAGAGGGAATAAGCTGCAGATCTGAGAAAACAGCTGCATATGAAAGGATTAGGAAATAAATTAAAAGAAACTCAAAAGATTTAGAATCCATTTCAGGTGTACTAGAAGAAAATCCCTCCAGGACCGAGAGAACAGGTCCAGGGCAAAACCCAACCAGGAGCAGAAGCTCCTGCCTCTACTGGTGGCCTGGCAGTGTTTTACCTCGGGGTTTATGTTATTTTTTCACTCTGTAGCATTTTGGGGATCATGCTTTTCAAAGTGGAGTCGGGACCACCAGCACCATGTCACCTGAGGGACCCCCTGAAACGCAGCTTCTGGGTCCCCTGCCAGGCTTGGGCAGCTAGAAGTCTGACTGTACCATTGGTAAGCAATGGTGAGATCCGTGCTAAATCTCGGTTAAGCTGCTGTGTAAAATTTGAAGGAGACACTAGTGACTAAATTGAATCTTTAGAAACTGTTAGATTCTACAAGTAGTAAGAGTGCAGTCACGTTGTGACCGGTTTTAAGGAATATAAAATGTACACAGTGAAACCAGGAAGACCTCTGCAATGCATACATCTAGTCACATCGCTCCCTCAGGTGAAACACTCCAGTAACATCCCACCGCTCTTCTGAAAAAGACCCAGACCCCTGATCCCCAGGAGCCCTCCTCTTCAGTCTCCTCCAGGCCTGTTGTGCTCCCATCACCCTGCTCCCCCCACCCCCTCCACCCCCGCATCTGCTCCTCACATACACTAAGCATCTGCAGGGACTCCTCTTTCCCCAGGGAAGCCCATTCTCTTCCCTTGCTGTAAGCTCTTTTAGCATTAGCACCTTCCTTCCCTGGCCCTGGGCCCAGCTTAAAAGTCACATTCCTTCATGTGATCCTTTGGTCAATGTACACTTCCTTCGCAAGAGCAGCCCAAGAAAGCAGCAACACGTGTGCTATTTTTCATAGGAGGGGGACTTGCCATTGTTTATGTGTCCTTAGTACACCCCCCCCCCGGGGTAGCTAGCAGGTGCTCAATAAATACTTGTGGATGAACAGATGAATGAAAAAGTATTTTAAAAGGAAATGCTGGAGGCAAAAATCAGACCCATGGTAGCCATCAAATACACTCCAACCCCTCTCTTAAAAATTAAGGGCTCCAATGCCCCTGGTTCCCTGAAGACCAAGTCCTATGGTAGTTTCCTTTCCCCTGTATAGGATACTTAATACCTTCTTTGGCACTTATCACTTCAAATGGATGAGTCCAACTCTTCATAATGCAATTCCCACAGTCTGAAAGAAGAGTGAAACTCAATTTTACAACTGCTGGTGTGCCATTTCTCTGGGCCTTGAATTGACCTGGTTACGAACAATTACCCTAAAACCTATTCGTTGTCTGAAAGATCTATTTTGAAATCAAAACAAACCTGGAGATTTGGCTGCTTAAATTTTTGTACCTCTTTATGTGCCTTAAGATTCTCAGCTCCCGGGGTTGATTCTCAGACTGTTTCATGGCAATTTCACATGCCAGTGTCATAAGGAGCACTTTCAAAGACTGAAAATCACCCTCAACAGGTCTGCAATAATTACAACACAATTCCTAGGACAGCAGAACAGTGTCTCCTGGGAATATAAACGAAATCACCACAACTGCCCTCTTCCTCCTGCCATCTTGCTGGCAGTCAGCCCTGATTCAGGTAATGACCCTGACAGTGTTCTCTCACTTGCTCCTGAAGCAAAGCTCTCATGGTGTATTCTTCACCAAGCAGCACAGCCACTCAATACAACATCCCAACGTAACAGGTTTAACTGAGGAAAAATGAATTTGACAAATTGAGGAGGACTTGGCTGCAGGAGAGTTAGCATTAGGTGTGCTAGAGAAAAGAGCATTTGGTTTGGATCTGCATGATGTTGGGCAGTTAGCCTCTCTGACAGATTTCCTCATCTGTAAAATGGGTACAGGGTAAGTCAATGGGTCTGAATCACTGTGAAACTGATACATAGCTTGGTCTGAATGTAATTCTCCAATGATTTACTATAAATCTATACTTCACAGTAGAAACCTTTAATGGGTCTTCAAACATTTCACATTAGATCCTCTGTAAAGCTACACACCAGTCCTAATAGGTAGTGGAGATATTGCTACACAAGTGACAATCTAGTCCCTGAACAATCCATAGTTATCACCCTACTTGGGAGAAGAGAGAGTGAGTGGAAATTTATTTCACACTGAAAACAGTGTGCATTTTGTCAAGAATCAAACAAGATCTGCATATAGTGATTGATGAGGGATTTTTCATGACTACAGTAGTGGGGCGAGAGGCGGAGAAACACTCTTTCAAAGCACAAGTTTAGAGAAGTAGTTTCCATCTGGCACAGTTCTCCCGCACACCCACACTTCATGGCACTTTAATGTCTGTACTGAGGTTGATTTTTTTTTTCTATCCACTTCATGAAAGCCATTACCAAATGACAGGTACATGAGCTACTGCTTAATGAGCTGGTGAGTCTATGAGCTAGTGGTGGCCTTCCCAAAGGCACATAAAGCAGAAAAGTTACCCAAACTGGCAATAGCCAGAAAGAATACACAGAAATGGAAACAGGTGGCTTCTACTTAGGTGACCATTAAATGAATTGTCCAACCTGAGACATTTTGGAAAGGGAAAGTTGGTACTCTTCATTATGCTGGACCAGCAGACCTCTACTGGGTCTAACACTCAGGACAACAGTCCTCCTACTTTAATTTTTCTGTTTTATCCCCAGAGTATTTGCTAATTGGGTTGACAGGCTCAGATCAAAAGAAGAAAGATTAATACTTTACCCACTAGCCAATGAACATTAACAGTCCCCCACTTACTGGAATGTTCCAAATGATTCAAAAAGGGACATTTACCAAGTGTTATTGGAACGACTGAATTTCCTTAGTAGGCAACACAATCACATGAAACCCAGTTTAACTGAATTAAATTCCTGTCAATGACTCCTCCACCAGTGCTCCACTAACTGGGGGTCTCTCGCTGGCCTTCCTTCCATGCTGGCCAAGGGCAAACAGCTCCCCCCAGAAAGCTGATTCAAGGAAACGGAATCAGTCCCCCCAGCAACCTCCATTCTCTCTACACAAGGCAAATAAAAATAAACAATCCCGGGTTAGTTCCAAGTAAATGGGAGATAGAGGCCTATTTATAAGAGCTTTTCTTTAGGACCTCAGGTTGCTAACAGGATTCATTATGTCAGTTCTTTTAATTCACAATCGATTGTAATTTTCCCTGACCAGTATTTCAGCAGTCTACCTCTCTGTGTGCTTGAGGAAAAGTTACATAAATCAAACTAACAGTCTAGCAAAAATCTTAGGAGGAATTTCCCGGGCTACTTACAACTCATAAAGAAGATGAAATAATAAATGCAGGTCTTTAAAAGATTTTAGCAAGGTATTTGAATAAAAGACCCTAATCGGAACTATTGAATTAGTAATAATAACCTCAGAAAATCCGGTGCACTGCTTTTGGGGTATCCTACTTTATGGCCATTATTCCATTTAATGCCCTCAGCAGCTCTAAGAGGTAGGGACTTAGATTATCTCTATTTGAATGATAAGAAAACTATGGCTGAGAATAATAATTAACTTACACCTAAGTCGGTCAGCAAGTAGAGTCAAAAAGATCCTCAAACCCTCTCCAACAAGTATGTATATACTTAGCTTTAAACATCAAAGACTTCTGCTTTTACCCTTCTTCCCAAATCTAATCAGTCACCAAATCTTTTTTTTTTTTTTTTTTTAATCAACGTCAACATCCTTTCTCTTTGACTTGCATCCATCCAGGGGATCTCCAGAAGTTGTCCCCTTAAAGAAAGAGGATGGTCCACTACTCAGAATAGAAGGCAGAAGTAGAGAGAACTGTTTTTAAGTTTCATTTACATAGCAAGCACCCTACTTTATTTACTTATTCATTTGACCAAGACTGAGTGTTTCTTAGGGTAGGCCCAGAAGGAAGAAGCTGACAGCTTCCATCTCTCCTTGGCACCTCCTTCCTGCCTCACCCTCTGATCTACCTTCCCTGCTGCCCTGGGACTTGGATTTCTGACTGACTTCCAACTGTGTCTTTTCCTTCCCTAAAATCCTTTGGTTTTCCTTTCCACTCAATCCAAATGCCCAGCTCCCAGAAGAGTTGATGCAAGGCCTCTTTCAGACTTTCTCCTGACTACCCTGATTGCTGTATTCCTTGGACACATCATGTTGTTCTTCCTCTTAATACTCAGTTTTCCCAATCTTTCTCAAAGTCACATCATTGTGAACTCTGCGATCTGCAAACACTCTACATACACATACATTTACCACCCTCCATGATGAGTATCTGTTAATGGGTCTGTCTCCCATATAGCTCCCTTCCCTACTGCTCATATGAAGTGCATCTTATAATGTGTGGGAAATGCCCTGACTACAGAATGTACAATGCAATCAGAATAGTTGCTGAATGAATGAATGATATAAATAAGGCATTATGATGGGTGCTGTAAGCCTAATAATATTTCAATTTGAAAACATTTCTATGCATTTTAAGTAAGCCGCATGTTTATTTTTTTTAAATACACTACAATTAATAAATAAATCTTTATTGTGTTTCTCTTGTATAAACCCAGGCAAATGTTTCCCCAAAGCTCTTGACTGAAGAATGGATGGTAATTGAGAAAATAGTCCTAATGAGCTGAGGTCACTTTATGGCAGTAAAATAAGTCTAAAGATGATAGAACATATTCGTCTCTTGATAAAGGTTTTAATTTAATGAGATTTGTAGTGATTTGTTATAAATGTGACTAGCACTGGAGAAAATGGGATTTAGGAGCTGATATAATAAGTTTCTTTGCTTTTAAAGACTTTTCATTATTAGGAGAGCAACATGGATGTTTCTCTGTGTGTGTGTGTGTGTATGTGTATGTATCTTTCTCTCTTGCACATACAGACACACATGCTTACTAGTAAGTGTATGAAAGAATCAGTTCCCTTCCCCTAAATCTGAATTTTTGAGTACTCAGTCACTTCTCACAGAGTGGCCCAGTATTGGACTAACTAGGGCATGGGGTTCACTATAAAAATGCTATGAAAATGGTGAGGCAGGGCAAGGGAGAGGATGGTGGTCAAGAGTCAAAAAAAAAAAAGAAAGAAAGAAAGAAAGAAAGAAAGAAAGAAAGAAAGAAAGAAAGAAAGAAAGAAAGAAAGAAAGAAAAAACCAGCCTTACTGAGTGCTACTGGAATTCACTCTCCACTCAGCCAAAAATACGTACTCTAACCAAAGTCCTTCCACTAGCTCTACGTCCCAAGCCACATGCCTTTTCAGGGCCATGGGCAAAGCCAGCTGTGGTTCTGCATTTGGATTAAAGAGCCTGAAAACAGAAAAAAAAAAATTTTTTTTGAAATGCATTACACTTCAAAATTAAGGGTAATTGTGTGTAGCAGCCTGGAAAATACAGCTCATCCAGTACTGCTCAGCCACAGAAGCCCACAGCACAAAATGCTGGCTCTCTAAGTGCAATTTCAAACTAACAAAAAAAAAAAAAAAAAAAAAAAAAAAAAAAAAAAAAAAAAAAAAGGCACAAAGGGCGGAAGGAAGGGTGGAGGGTTTCTATAGGGCTGTGACTTATAAGAAGGCTGCTGTCTTATATAGCCAGTACACACAAGCCGGCAGTATTTCTAGGTTGCTTAAGCCACTAGATGCTGCTCTGCACAATTACTGCAGCCGAACACTGAAGGTAAATAAAATAATTACATAAGAAAATAAATGTGGCAAGATTAGGCCAGAAATCTAATGAACAGAGTGGAATAGGACTTCACAGAGAGACACACCTGAAAGCTTTTCCCCTGATGGGTACGATGTCCTGGTCACACTAACGGAGTAGCAGTATCTATTACTATCCAACTAGCCAGGGTATATTGTACAAGCAAAGGAGGAGGAATTTCCCCCTGTTAACTGACTCCCACGCGGACACTTCCTTAATCTGGTGACAGAGATCTCTAAATGAGCCCAACTGAGCTTTGTGAACTACCTCCCTCCTTTCATTTATCCTGTGCCCATTGTGCAGAGGGCAGCCAGTAGCCAGCATTCGAGATCTCGTGCAGAAACTGAAACATAAAATCACTCACTATCTGTCTCCTCAGCCATAGCGTCCCAGGAAGAAACACATGAGAAATTCAAACAAAACTGAGCTGGAGGGGCGCCTTGGTGGCTCAGTTGGTTAAGCGACTGCTTTCAGCTCAGGTCATGATCCCGGAGACCAGGGATCGAGTCCCACATTGGGCTCTCTGCTTTGCGGGAGACCTACTTCTCCCTCTCTCACTCCCCCTGCTTGTGTTCCCTCTCTCATTGTGTTTCTCTCTGTCAAATAAATAAAAATCTTTAAAAAGAAGAAGAAGGAAGGAGGAGGAAGGAGGAAGGAGGAGAAGGAGAAGAAGAAGAAGAAAACTGAGCTGGACTGGGAAAACAATAGTAACTCAGGAGGGAAGGAAGCTCCGGAAACGTGGGGATCTAGAGGAAATTAAAGAACATGCAGGGTGAAACCACCCATATGACAATATACCACATTAGGGTCCAAGGATTCAGCAGTAAAGAGAAAATTGGGACATTTATAAAGGCAAGTCTAGGCTATCTGACAGCACACCATTAGTCTTAACTTATGCAAGAAAACAAAACAATAGCACTCCTTTGGGGGTTGGGTGGCCACCCTGGAGGGGACCACTGGCAAAGTCTTGAGGCATTATCACAACTGGGTGTTGCTACTGGCATCTAGAGGGTAGAAGCCGAAAAAGCCAGTGTTTCTTGCAATGCACCCGCCAGCCCCCTCATCAAAGAATTATCCAGCCCCAAACGACAAGAGCACTGGGGTTGACACTGCGTGACATAAAAGTTCAACCCTGAAGGGGCAACAGCCTGCAAGTAGAAAATGAACAGAATCAGTAGCCTCTGCATCCCCTCTGGGAAACCATCCTGGTTAAAGCCTCCTGTCTCTGACTGCCTTTGTTGGTATTAATCTATGGGGCTGGAGAAATAGCAAAATTTAAAACTCTGTTGTATGTATTCCCTACACACTACTTGGTCCCTTCCCACCACCAATTGGTTCCACCCTTTTGCTTTCACCATGATTCATCCACAGAGTGGGGGGAAAGTGTTTGCTAAAGAATAAATGTCTATTCTCCTTGGCAAACACTGTTCTCATTTTTGATTAATGAATTCCATTCTGGCTTATATGCTTCAATATCATGAGCTTAGGTGATGGGCATGCTGTGCCCACGAGAAGGATCCTCTAACTCAAGGCTAAGGAGTTTAGCTGTGGGTCAGATAGCCAAAGAGAGGCCCCAACTCAGCCCAGTTCAGCCTCAGGGGCAGAAGACACCTCCCTGGGAGCCACAGCAACGCAGGGCATTTCTACCAGCATACAGGAGTGAAGGGCTTCCTGGAGGCCCCCCAGCAGAGCTCAACACGGAAGTCATGGTCCCAGACCAGGCTGATGGAGGAGAATCAACAAGGGTAGCAAATAATCAGTACCAGCATCATGGTGCCTGACAAAGGAACAGCTGGGGGAAAAGAGTCGGAAAAGCTGGGAATGGGCTCAGATATACTGTCTAGCTATCTCTGACATTGCAGTCCTCCAAGCCACATCCATAAAATGGGATAACACCCTACTGCCTGTTCGCCACCATTTGCAAAGCCATATTCCAGGAGGAAGGGTGTCAGCTGTCGAGGCCAGAAGGGAAATATCGAACCAGACACATCACAGTCCTGGAGTCCAGCAAGTAGTAAACGTTTTCTAACTGAGGAAAGTTCCGTTCCCTGAATTAACTGTGAGAACTAAAATAGCCAAAACTACAGCCTCAATTCCTAAAATTGAGGTTCCAATAATAATCTTGCTCAGATTCTGGAAACCAGTGTTTGTGGGGGCCTAGAACACTGTCTGAGAATCGTCATCTCCTTCTATTTATACATGTGACTAATCTCTCCACTCAGCGCTACGCCAGGTTGTTGCCATGGTTAATTCCGTTTGAGCCAGCATCCCTTCTCCCACATACAGTCCTTCTAGATACTTCACGGTTACTCCACCTTAGGCTGGTGACAGAACTCGGGCTCAAACTGGACCTGCATTTACCCTGGGAAAGTGTGGAAAAGACAGTTAACTTGATCCTGGGTCCTATTTGGGCTTCAGCACAGGCGCTTATATATAAGTTCTCATTATTAAGACTCAGACAACCTACATCATCGGGGGGATTGCAAACTGAATGCATGTGTGTAGGGGGCTTCGCTGTACCTGATAATGAGGTACCAGGCCTAGTCAAAGGTTTTCATGGGAGCCACACTCTGTCCCCCAAATGGTTGGCCTTCAACATCCTTGTTTCAGACAGAGCTGAAGTTCTCATCTTTCTCTTCTTTGGTTGGTCCATCCCAAGCCCAAGTCACCTAAAATGTTTTATCCAATTCTATATCACGACAGCGTGACTGCCACCAGGAAACGTGGCTGCTGTCTTTGCAATGGCCTAGAAGTAATTAAAATATGCACATGGGGAATAGTGGGTAAACAATGAAAAGTTGAGCAGAGTGAAGTTCCCAAGACCTGAAAAGCTTAAAGACCTCCAAAGCTAAACTAAAACGTGGCCAGAAAAGAGTACATTCAGTCACTTTATTCCTAGTAAGAGTAAATAAAGGGTGATTTCAATGGAAGCTGTGGCCTCTCCATATCACTAAGTGACAAAACGCCCCACCTGCATTGCCAGTTTTGCCAATAGGGCAGGATCGCCACCATCAGCTTCTATCAGCAGCAGCATTTTAAAAGCTACCTTCACAGCTGATGCCTTTCCTGCATCTGATTGAACATCTGTAAATAGCAGCTCTTGCAGGAGATTAAACCAAAAGCATTTTGTAAGGGAAGGGAGCAGCTAAATATTTCTGAATGTAGGGCCTTGTGAACCACTTTCATCAGAATCCTCGGCAAACTGGTTGAAAATGTAGATTCCTAGGGCCTCCAGAATTATTAAGACTTTTTTTTTACACCACATTAAGCATACATTTGACATTAAGATTTAGTGTCTGTTTTGTAAAACGCCCTACTTTTTTCCATTATAGGTTCTTCCACTTCACGTTTTCAACTGCTGGTTTGGACCTGATAAAATGATACTTTGATCTACCCCTGAACTGAAAGCCTGAACTTCAAAAACACTAGACTAGTTGACAAGGAAGCAGAACTAGAGTTGTGTAATTAGCAGCAAACACTTGAGGCTTTGTGATGCAGAGTGAGTTTAGTAATTCCCCACCTCTTCCCAATTCAGCAGAAAGAATGTCTGAAAAACCAAACTACCCACCTAGCTGGTTTCAGGCATTAAAAAGTGGTGTCGGGCTTCAGTTACAAACCTTAAGGGTATGTGCTGTCTCAGATCAGGACAGGAAATGTCCTCCATAGGAATGATTAGCTCTAAACTAAACCTTCAGTGTTAAGAGAGATGATAAGGTAAGCAAAGTGTGCACTCAGCAGAGCCCCTTGGCATGGCCCCAGCCACATCCTCTCTGCAAGGACTTCAAAGCACTACCTTCCTCCACTTCTCCCCACCCATTCACACCAAAGGAGGTAAATTACTTTAAAACACTTAGGTATTGTCTTATCTCGATATTGTAACTTCATAGATGCTTAGGATTTAGAAGCACTATAGAAGCCCCCTCATCTAGCAGATTAATCTCTCTTATTTTCCTAGTCCTCGACATTTCTCATTTCTCTTCTCCCCTGCATCTACCACCCAGTTTCTTTCTGCCTCCCTGTCCTTCCTCCCTTACCCCTTCTTCCCCTAGGCCTTCTCCTCTATCTTCTGGGGGCTATCTCTGACTTTACCCCATGTACTGAATTGCCCTTCCTCCTAGGGCAGTATTCCTTTGGCTAAAGCAACACGTGCATTGAAAAGACTTTTGCCAACAAGGATGATAAAAAACACCAGATCTGAAGTGGTTATGGGTTATCAATTCATCTACTGATTTTTCACTCTCCCAAAGAATAGCTTTGCTCCTTCAGGCTGAAATTCAAGTCAGCTCATGCACAGAGAGGTCTACAAGAGGCACAGCTGGGTATGGTGGGAAGGTCAAAGAAAAAAAACAAAAGCCTGTTACCTGAGTTCCCTTGCCACTGATGCAGCAATATTCTCCTGGTGTATTTCCCATAAGAGGCATCTCTTACTCAGTCCTGCAGCAAGTATTACTGAGCACCTAAACTGCTAGGAATCAGGCTAGGTCCTGACAAGATACCTGCCCTCATGCAACTGCCATCCTAATGGGAGAAACAGGCATAATCAAACAAACAAATGAATATATAATACCAGAGGTTAATAGCGCTAAGGGAGAAAACGAGTAACTTAAGAGGACCAGAGAGGGGCAGTTGCTACTCTACATGAGGTAGAGAAGCATGTAGAAGCGCTGCCTGTAAGCTGACAACTGTGCAGAGACCTGAAGTGAGCCATCTGGACGTGTGGGGAAAACGTCTTTGTGCAAAAGGGTAACACGTGCAAAGGCCCTGGGGAGAGAAGCTAGAGAAAGAGAAGAATATAAGGTGGTCAGAATGGCTACAATTAAAAGCAAGAGGGGCACCTGTGTTACTTGGTTTGTTAAGCACCTATTGGTTTCAGCTCAGGTCAGGATCTCAGGGTTGTGGGATAGAGCCACGCCCCAGGCTCCCAGCTCAGTGGGGAGTCCGTCTGAGATCCTCTCCCTCTCTGCCCCTCCCTCCTACACTCCCTTCATCTAAAATAAAAAAATAAATCTTTTTTAAAAAAAAGGCAGAAAGGTAAGACATGGAAATGGTGGTGGGGTGGAAATATGACCACTAATAACACCAATCACCCTTTAGCCCAATGCCTGCTCCTGGATTCCACAAGACCCAGGCCTCCTGGGCCTGCTTTACAATCTCCCCTTCCTGATATCTACCAAGCTTCTTCCCCAGTTCCCTTCCCGCCTAACCCCATCACCCCTGCAGAGTTCCAACACTCCAGGTCATTCCCTCACAATTTCCCAATTAGACAACCTGTCCATCTAATTAAAAAAAAAAATGAGTAATAAACGTAGTAGGATAAAAGGCAACATTAAACCACAGCCCTCAAGAGAGAGGAAATGTATCATAATAAAGAGCAGAGGTTCAGAAGGGCAACTGTAAAAAAAAAAAAAAAAAAAGGAAAAGGAAAAAAAAGTCTGCCACATGACAGCAGGGGATCTGGGCTTCTGAGGTTCTGCAAACTGGGGGAGGATGATCCTTGAAATAACCTTGGGAAGTAGGTATGGAGGTGAGATATGAAAAACCATGACCAAGAGAGGCCCTTAATAATAGCTGCTGCCAGCCTTTTTAATCTAAAAGTGAACCTGAGTGGGATTATGGCCCTGTAGTTCCCAAAGTTAACCCTCAAAGAGTTAATGCATAAATACGGATCATTACTTTTATTTTATAAACAAACCAACAAAAACCTCCTAATTCTTCCACTGCCCCACCTCCTCCACCCACTCCCAAGTCCTGGGCCCGCTAGGAGCCTGCAGCCTCTGCCCTCTGAGGCAGAAACCCTGGTCTTGGCTTCTCTTAAATCTTGAAAGAAGGGATTAAGTCCGCAGCATTCATGGCCAGGGGTGTAGCAGACGGGTGCTGCGAGGCAAAGGGTATCACAAAATATGCTCAGTGAGTCCCAGGAGCTGTCCAGAGGCCCCCGGGGCCAGGTCCCTGGGGTGGGGTGGGGGGCAGGTCCCTGGGGGAAGCCAAGCCCTGCAGCTTTAAGGTCGACGCAGGTCCACAGACAACAACCTCTGCCGCGAGCTGCCAACTTCAGACCGCCCCAAGCGGGAGAGGGTTATTTGGCGGGAAGTCCCCAGCTCCGGAGCCCCTCGCGGTCTCGGTCTCCCCGGGTCTCTCCCTCGCTCTCCCTCCACCCCCCCACACACACACACATACACACACACACGCGCTCACACGTTCACTCGCTCACACGCTCGCCGCCCTCGCGCGCGCCCGCGACACAACACCGACTTCCCAACCCCAAACACACGCGCGCACCTCCTCCTCCCCCCCGCCGGCTGACTTCTGTATTTCCTCTTCCTCACAGCTACTCTTAACGATCTCCGCCGCCCTCACAGTTCGGATTCCAGGACCCCCGAGCTCCGCGTTGTCCCCTACTCGGAAGGCGCCCCCGGTGCCCCCCCTTCCATGCTGGGTTCTCCCATCGAAGCCCCCTCCCCCGCCGCCGTTCCCTGTCCCAGCGGGGAACCCCGGCTTGTCCTGAGGAGGCGGGTATTTACTGCCTCCCCCCGGGTTCCAGCCGCCCCAACCGCCCCCTCCTGCTCCTTCCGGCCCTCCATCCCTCCAGCCCATCGCTGTCCCCTCCAAGGAGCGCCCTGGCCGAGGGATTCCCTCCCATCTTGCCAGTGCCGGAGAAAAGCCAGAGTCCAAGCCGCCAAGTCCTTTCTCCAGCGCAGCCTCTAGGGTCTCCAACCCCCGAATCCCACACTCTCCGGTCCCCGGCGCCAGCAAACACGGTCCTCCGGCAGCCCCCACCACCCGGCCCCAGCCAAATCCTCTCCGCGGGGGCCGGAGCCGGGGCGCTGCGCCCCATCTCCCGCGCTGGCTCCCTCCGCTCGGGCTCCCACTCCCACATCAGCCGCCCGGCTCTGCCCAGACTTCCCCAACTGCGGAGCGCCCGGGAGCGACGGCAGCCCTAGCCCCGGAGAGCGTCGCGGCAACCCCCGCTCCAGCCGCGGCGCCCCAAGGGTGGAAACAAAATTGTGTCCGCAGCGCCCGGCGTCCCCCCAGAGCAGGGCGCCTCCCCCCCCCCCGCCGTGCCCCAACCCCAGCTCCCTCCCCCGCCGCGCTGAGGTCAGCGAGTCGGGGCGCGGCGCCAGCTCAGGAAACTTTACGAACCTGCCCGGGGTCGGAGGACTGCGGCGGTGGCCGCAAGGGTTCCCCGAGACCAGAGCTCTGGCGACCCGTGACCACTGAAGTGGGACCAGAGGCTTTGTCCCCCCAGCTCAGGGCCGCGGCGGTGTGGGTGGCTCTGCCTCTATCCCGTGCCCATCCTCGCCCGCGCACACGCACTTACACTGGGGATCCGCCGGCTGCTGTGCTGCCGGCTGCCGCTGCTCTCACTTCCTCTTCCTTCCTCCTGCTGGCCAGAGACACATTTTGCATCTGCAAGACATCCCGAGATCAACCGCGAACTCTCCTGAGCGGACGCTGCGGAGTGGCCGCCGCCGCCCCCCGGCACCTGCGCCGGGACACGCGCGGTTGGCGCTTTCCCTCCCGCCTGCACCCTGGAGCCCGCCTACTGCACTTTGCCTGCGGGGGGTGGGGGCGGGCGTCCACCACTTTTTGAAGTCCCCCTACTTAAAAAGAAGGAAAATGTCAAACACCGTGCACGCCTAAGATCGGCTATAAATAATATGTGTGCAGAGCATGACTTCTCGGATGAGCTCATAAGGCGGTTTGCAGGCACTAATTAACTCCGTCACCGTCATAGCGCCACCTCCGGGAGGCCGGGAGCGCGTGGCATCTTTTTATATGCTTTCATTTTTGGCAACTGGTTTGGAATTTCGAAGGGAAACTTCGGTGGGTTGTTTTAAAGCTACTTCAAAAGGCTGCTGTGTTTGTTCTGACGCTCTGCCTCTACCCTTGAGCGGCGTGGCGAGAACAGAAGCTTTCCTCCCTCTTACAGTTACCTATGCATTTACACAATATACTTCTAATCAATTAAAACCAGGGACTCTCTAACTTGGCATAATACTTTGCATAAAGGAAAACTTTCTACCCCCCACTTTGGTATTTGGGGTACACTATTTAATGCAACCTACTTCAGTGATCTTCAAAGCAAAAATAAAAAACTACCTCCCAGCCTAGCTGCCAGGAGGGAAATAACAGTCCTTGCAACGATGCAGGAGAAACACCTGTCCTCTCCCAAATAAGAAATATCTACATTGACCCTGTCGGAGAAGACAAAGGCGGTTACTAATACATTCTCTTCAAATTAGCAAAGGAGATAAATCTGGAGCAGGGAGGCATTGGAATCTAGGGTAGAATGAAAACTCCTCTTTAAATTGTAGTCCCACCCCCACCCCAAGGAGATTTAAAGTTTAACCCTGTGCTGGCTGTTCATTAGCAGCCAAGAGCCCCAAGGGACTATTGAACACTTTAAATGTGGCCAGTTCTGAGACGTTCTGTAAGTGTAAAAGGACACAGGACTCAGTGTGAAAAACAGGATGTAAATATAGTCTGTTCATAATTTTTACGTTGATTACATCATTTCAACAAATGATAATAGTTTAAGATGTGATGAGTCAGTTGGGTGAATGTATTGGATTAAAATGTAAATATTTATAATTTAAAATATTTTCACTAGTTTCTTTTTACATTTTAAAAAAATTTTTTTAAGATTTTATTTCTTTACATAAACTCTACACCAAACATGGGGCTTCGAACTCACAACGAGGGGATCAAGAGTCCCATGCTCCACCAACTGAAACAACCAGGCTTTTTACATTTTTAATGTGGCTAATAGAAAAAGTAAGCTTACACATATGGCTCTCATTAGTAGCTTATATTTCTAATGAACAGCTCTGATCTGATCTCTTATTATATGCATAACCTCTGGAGGCAATTCTAGTAGCAGGAAGACTTGGGTCCAGACCATTATAAGCCAATAACTTAAAATGGGATGATTCCAGAAAAGTAATTTCCTCATGGGTAAAATGATAATGACAATAACAGTAAACAGGGTAACTACCAAAATGAAGTAATTTAATAAGCAGTCAGTAAATGGAGCCTTTACTAAATTATGCTATGAGGCACTTGTAATGATAACTAAGCATTTGATCCACAACTTTTTAGCTAAGGCATATAAAGATTTTAACTGTAGTGTAGACATCATGAGCACTCGGTAAATGTTAGCTGTCATAATTTTTTCCAAGAGTAAATGGGGAACACTGTCTCCTTTTGCACAGCAATTAGACAAATCCACCTTGTAATCTTTGGTCCCAGCTCTGCCCTCTGCAGTTGACATAGAGTAAGTCACATCCTTCCTCCAAGAGACCTTACAGATAGATCTTTGAAGACATACATTGAATTCTATCTAAACATTCTCTCCTGAGGATTAAATGTTCTCAGTTACTATAACTCGTATCCTATGGTTTCGAATCTCTCTCCTCTTAGCCATCTTTCCCTTGAAGGATGCCAGTCTCAGCTTTAGAAAAAAAAATTAGTTGTCATATAAATTAACCACTAAAAACAATACAGCCTGAGATCTTGGGACTCTTTCTCAAATGCATATATCTCACCACCAATGACAAAATAAATTCTTTGCTGCATTATTGTTAGGCCATGTCTGTGCATAGGGGTTTGATATCTGGGACCAAAGCCCCTGGTCCACGTTCTGTACGTCTTTTCAGATTTGATGCAGGCACACAGTATCTCCCCACATGCACAGAATAGGAACGAATACTAGAGTTCCAGATGCCTCCCCACTAAAAGGCTCCCTCTACCATGATGAGGATCAAATTCATTGGGTTCACTAGTTCCTCTTATCTTTTTCCTTTTCCTCACCCCCTCTTACTTATATTCCACTATATAGTGAGACCCTGTTCTTTTTTTTTTTTTAAGGATAGGAAAGACATTCTTTTTTTTTTTTTAAGATTTTATTTATTTGACAGAGAGAAACACAGCCAGAGAGGGAACACAAACAGGGGGAGTGAGAGAGGGAAAAGCAGGCTTCCTGCCGAGCAAGGAGCCCAATGTGGGACTCAATCCCGGGTCTCCGGGATCATGACCTGAGCCGAAGGTGGTCGCTCAACCAACTGAGCCACCCAGGCACCCCTGAGACCCTGTTCTTAATCTCCAGGTTTTTTTCCTGTTAAGCATTGGGTCTAAGGATCTCTCAGATTTCCTCTTTAGTCGTCCAGATTCTAACTTGTCTATTAACTTTATCTATGGCCTATAGTATTAGGAGATAAAATGTCCCCTTCCTTCTACCTAGAACCTATATTTCTAATCACTCTTAATAATAATGGATAGGGTCCCAGCAAACCCTCTTAGAGAAGAGCTCACACCCTGGGTTTGTCAGTTTCTTATGGTGTCATTTGACTTCCCCCTTTATCAACTCTGTGCTTTTTCTGTAGGAGCTGGGCTTCAGGTTAATCATTTTTAGTAGAGTGATTTATGGGCACCTGACACTGCCTCACACTGGTATATGCATTGTGAGTCTATGCCACTCTTGGTGGTACTAACTTTAACCACTTGGGAAGTGTCACCACAACTAGGTCACTCCAGTGAAAATCCCTTTACAGTTAATAAGAAATCTGTCCTACGGGGGTGACTGAGTGGTGCAGTTGGTTGGGCTTCTGACTCTTGATTTCAGATCAGGTGTTGATCTCAGGGTCATGGAATCAAGCCCCCCATTGGGCCCCATACTCTGCATGGAGCCTGCTTGAGATTCTCTCTTCCTCCCACTCTGACCCTCACGCCTGAGCATGCTCTCATTCATTCTCTCTCTCTCTTTCTCTTTCTCTCTCTCTCTCTCTCTCTCTCTCTCTCTCTCTCTTTTTCTCTTTCTCAAATAAATAATCTTTTTTAAAAAGAAATGTGTGGTAGTAAATTCTATACTACATAAATATCTTATTCCACAAGGATCTTTTTACCCAGTGGTTTTAGCATCTCCTGATGTTTGATTCCAGCTTACTTCCTATTCACTTTAGTTTATTTCCCCAGTTCTCAATCCCAGTAACCCTTCTCTCCCACCTCCAGGCCGCCTGTAATTGTCTCCCTCCCCCCTACTCTCACCTGGCTTTGGACCTCTGTTTTTATGTTCTCTTTTAAACTGAACTCCTATCTCCAATCTTATTGTCTTTCATTGTTTTTGCTCCAGTCTTTCTCTCTCTACAACCAGGAAAGTACTATCTCCTTCAAGGGTGGGGGGATTTGGGGATATGTATTGGGCTAAAAGATCTTATTTCCATCTGGACATGCTATTTGCTATATTAGCACTACATCCTTTCTGGAAGAATAGAGACGGCTCCTAGCAGGGCATTAGTAGAAATATCACAGTATATTTTGCCATGAAATCCCAAGAAAAACAAAGAAATTGTTCTTTGTTTTCTTTCTGCTATTGGAGGTAATTTCAACATCATGTCTTATGAATTAGTGAAATCGAGATAATTTTGCTGTCAATTTTCCTATAGAATTTACACACCTGCAGGCTCCATGCTCTTCTGCATTTACAGGGCTAAGTTTTATGTGAGGACCAAAAAAAGAACAGGGCACACAACTGTGTAAAGATCACAAACCAAGTAAGGGGAGTCTGCATGTTACAAACTTGATGTCAAGTAGGTGAGACATCCCTGGTATTGCAATGTTCCAATTAGCTTTCTGAAGTTTGAAGCTTTGATAAGTTTCTTTCAAGTTTCCTTTTTTTTCATCCTTGGGGTTCATTATTCTTCTATGCCTTGGTTCTTTGGGCATTATTATCCCTATTTCACTCTTTATATTATCCCCCATAAACAAATTTATTTTTCAGCATTTCCTTGTTTTCTTCTATTCTGAGCAACAGATTCTCCCCAGCTTAAGGTTTAAAATGTTCTCTTAAACTAGTTTTCTTGTGCCCCTTTGCAGTTAATCATGCCCTTCCATTTACCCAGCTCCAGGCAATCACTGATCTGCTCTGTGACACTAAAAAAGCTTTACTTTTTCTAGAAATACATGTACATGGAATCATAGAGCATGTATTCTTTTAGGCCTCACCCTTTTACTATGTGTGATATTTACATCAGTAATTCCTTTCTTGTCTCCCCCTCCGATGGTACTGTGCTCTACACATTATTTATTTATTTTTTGATCCGTAATTGGCCATTTTGATTGCTTCTGGTTTTTAGCTAGTGTGAATGAAACTGCTACAAACATTCATGTAGTCTGTATGTGAACACATATTTTCATTTCTCTTGTCCCATTTTTGATTATGGCAGTGATTCCATTGGTATATCAATGTCAAAACTCATCAGAAACGTAAACTTAAAATTAGTACATTTTGTCCTTCATGGGGTAAGCAAACTAGGGTCATCTATGTCATGGAATACTACTCAGCAATAAAAAAGAATGAACTACTGGTATTTATAGCAATTTGGATGAATTACCAGGGACTCAGGCTGAATGAGAAAAAAAAATCCTACCCTAAAAGGCAATACACCATCTGATTCCATTTAAATGCCATTCCTGAAATGATAAAATTGCCGAAATGGAGAACAGATTTCTGGTTGCCAAGGATCAGAGATGGTGGAGTGGGAAAGTGGGAGGGAGGGCAGGGCATGTGGCTATATAAGGACTACATCCTTGTGGTGATAGAATTGCTCTTTATCTTGACTGTGTCAATGTCAATATTCTGATTGTGATAATGTACAGTCCAGTAGTACAGTACAGATTACATTTCATAATAATACTAGAATACAATATCACAATCAGGATTTTGACACTGATATAGTCAAGAACAGCTGCACAATAGTACAATATTGTGATATTTTACTGTGGTTTTACCATTGGAGGAAACTGGATAAATGGTTCAAGGAATATTTCTGTATTATTCCTTACAACTATGTGTGAATGTACAACTATCTCAAAATAGAAATATTTAATTTTTTTAAAAAGGTGAATTTTATTGTATATAAATTATGCCTCATTAAAGTGGGTTTTAAAAATCTCTCCCTTTGGTCTATGGAACACCCAGTTGTACCCTCCAGAGACCACTCAGAATTCTCCTGGAACACTGTTCTTTCTTTGTCCAGGCACATGACACCATAATTAGATACCCTGAGCCATTTTGTTCTTCCACCTTTTTCCTTACATCATGTCCAAGAATCATAATTGCATCTTCCAACTTCCCCTCCTGGGTCACCACATACAATTCAAGGGGTTAGCCCACCTCAGCTCACCTACCAGCTTGGTCTCTCCAAAGACATATATATCTAGGGAAACCTGGCTCATCTGTAGTTTTATAGACATTGATTTTTTTAGATTTAGGACCCAGATTGATTGAAGGTTCCTTTTCAATTCTCACGGATCCACCAGGGCATCGATTTTATTTCAAGACAATATGCCAGTTTTTGCAGTTCTATGTCAACACCCTATATTGTTTGCCCCCAAATATGACCTTATCTCTTCTTTGTTTCTTCTTCTTTCATTTCAAAGGAAAAAAGGTTTTTTTTGTAAAATGTGAATTGTTAAATGTGAAAAGATCATTTGAAGACAGAGTAGTAATTTTACTACTAGTTACCAATTTTAAGGCTTTGAACTTGATATGGTTCTGAAGAATTACATAAAAAAGAAAAAATGCTAAATATTCGGGTGAAATTTAAAAGAAGAACAGTATTAGCACTCATGTTAAAATAATAGCATTTATGACAAAGAACAGTAATTACTCAATTCCAAGTATGTGGATTTGTTCCCCTAATTAGTCTAGTATTGGGGTATGAATGGAGAAAGTAAAAGGCAAGTTGGATTCCCCTATATATTTGCCTGATGGCAAAAATCTTCAGTGGCACTTTGTTTCCATGAGCAAAAGGTTTTAGATGAACCTAAAGAAAAAAGGCCTTTTCTGGAAAATAGACTATGAATTTGATTATAAGTCTGAGGTACATTACATGAATAACATAATTACCTTAATCATTCATAATTAAAGGGAGATCCCCTTTAATTTGCATATACACTTATGAAAATAGGAAGGTTTTATGATATTTGAGGAAAATAATCTGTGGTTTACTCCAAAAAGACTCATTGTAAAGGAAATATATTTCAGCATTTTAGACAGTAGGTTGGGGGTATGTTACTTTTTTTTAAGACTATTTATTTATTCATTTGAGAGAGAGAGCTTGAGCAGGGAGAGATGCAGTGGGGAAGGGAGAGGAAGAGAGAAAGGCAGAGAATCCCAAGCACACTCTGCATTGACCATGGAGCCCAACACAAGGCTCCATCCCACGACCTCAAGATCATGACCTGCGCTGAAACCAAGAGTAGGACACTCAACTGACTGAAGAACCCAGGTGCCCTGGATATGTTACTTTTAATTTAATTAAGATAAAAAGTAAAACAATCTAGTATGTATATTCCTTGTCTGAATATATTTGGAGACAAGAATTCAGTCAAGGAAGGGCTTTTAGGGCACCTGGATGGCTCAGTGGGTTAAAGCATTTGCCTTCAGCCCTGGTCATGATCTCAGGGTCCTGGGATCAGGCCTGCATCGGGCTATCTGCTCAGCAGGGAACCTGCTTCCTCCGCTTTCTCTGCCTGCCTCTCTGCCTACTTGTGATCTCTCTCTCTGTCAAATAAATAAATAAAATCTTAAAAAAAAAAAAAGGAAGGGCTTTTATTTATGTTCAATTCATGTCAACTAAAGGAAAGATATTTTATTATCCTCATTTTAAGGATGCAACACAGACTCAAAGAGGTTAAGTGACCTGCCAAATTCACTATAAAGTGGCAGATGAGGATTGAAAGCACATTTCTCAATTCAGAACCATGATCATCCATGCCACCCTTCTACAGCTGACTTATCATGACTGGTGAAGACTTGTATTTGAAGGCTATCAGATGATAAATTTTATTTGGGAAAAAGTACCTCTGCAGTTATTTAAGTGAAACAGAACTGGTATATTACTGTATATTACTAACCTATAGAACATGGAACTTTGTTTAATTTAACATTAGGCACAGAGGTACCAGGTGCCATTTTGGACCACGGACTGTATTTAAACAAGCCCTAGACTATCCTGTTTTACTTCATTCCTTATGAGAAGGAAAGAAGTATATAGGGGAATCCAACTTGCCTTTTACTTTCCCCATTCATGCCCCCAATACTAGACTAATTAGCAGAACAAATCCACATACTTGGAATTGAGGAATCTGACCCTTTTACTTGGTGAAATTTAGTCTAAATAAGGTTTTCTCTAGAAACCACCACTGAGATGACAATTCTATAAGCATTAGCAGGATGAGATGATATAAATGATTAAAGTAAAGGTGGAGACATTCCAAATACACTGTTTTTCATCCCTCTGCTTTCATTTAAATATATTTTGAAACCATTTCAAGGTTAGTAAATACAGATTTGTGTCATGACCTTATGGATTATTGTTGGATATTTAAATTTTTATCTCTATTATAAGTGACAGTTCAGTTAGCATTTTTGCACATACAATTTTAAACACTTTTTATATTATTTCTTTAATAAATTCCCAGGAGAGAAATTGTTGGGTCAAAAGATGGATGTATTATATTTGTTGCTACATATCACCAAATTGCCCTCCAGAAATGTTGTATCAAAGCAATAAACTTATAATTGATCTTCCTGCTTCTATTTCATCTTTTTTCAATCCATACTACACATTCCCAGGTTAATGTTCCCAATGAGCTACTTTATTTGTCTAAAACATAAAGGCTACCTATCACCTACAACTAATTCTAAACTCTAATACTCAATGACTTCTGCTCTCAGGCTTGCTTATCTCTTAGGATTTTCTCTCTCCTCTTTTTGTACATAATTTCTAGAATTTAGTCAAATATATTCACCAAAAAAGCACATTTCAGAAAAGAAAGTCCTGTGTTCCTTTAATCTCAGCCTCACAAACACTTCTAATGTATTGGTATTCCGCTTATCTTTACCTATTTTCTTTCTCCAAGAAAAAAATATCTATCCCATATTTCATTTCTTATTTTAGCTTAAATGTAAATATCCAAATTTAAGCATAAAGAAAAAGTCATGTAAGCTAACCCTAGGAGATCACTGATGAGGCTCTGTCAATAGTCCAGGAATAGATTGGAAAGGTCCTTTTCCCTTCCAACTCATCTTTTTTCCCCTATTGCTAGATCTTCATTTCTAAGAGATGGGTCTGATTATTTTACTTCCCTTTTTTTTCTCTTTATTTTAAGTAACCAATTGTTCATCACTGTATACTAACAACAATCCAAACTATGAACCATATAGAGCTCTTACAGCCACTTTTCACGCTTACCTGCCAGGACAGAGGCACACATGTGTCCAGAAACTCCACACCCACCTGAACCTTCCGCTTCCCAAAGATATCAGATGCTTTAATGTATCTCTGCCTCTGATTTTGTCCATCCTGCTGACAGAAAGCAAAAACAATTGAAAGGCAAACCATTAGTAAGGAAAATATTTGGAAATATTTGTTACAAATATGATAATGGGTTATGATTCTTGATATACAATGAACTCAAACACATCATTAAAACACACGCACTGCAAAAAGCAAATGAGCAAGGGTTATTAAAAGATTATTCATAAAAGGGAAAATGCAGGTGGCAATAGAATCCTAATGGAATTTAAGTAAAGACCTCAAAGAATCCAAATAACTATGAGTAACTGTTTTATTCATTGAACTAATAAACATATATTTTAAAACAATGACTATGGTAGTCCTAAGTTTAGTGAGACAGACACACCTATACATATATTCCTTGAAGAAAGAGAAATTGCTGCCGTCTTTCTGGAAAGTCTTTTAACAAGAGCCCTAAAAATGTCCCTGTCTTTTGATCCAAAAGTGTCCCTCACTCTGGGGATGTTTCTAATTTTTTTATTTTGAAGTGGGCTCCAAGCCCAGCATGGAGTCCAAAGCGGGACTTACACTCACAAAAATTAACTCTGGTATTGTATATTTAAAATAATCAGAGAAAAAGAAACACAGTTGGCACTAAAGTGTTAATCCCAAGTCATCTTAGAAGCTACAACAATCAAAAATTGCACTGAACTCAAATAGTCAAAAAAAAGTCAATGTTTAAATAAGTTGCAGTTTATCCATGTAATAGATCAAAATGCCCTGTATACATGAAGAATTTTTATTGATGTCAAAAATTATATAATGTAGAAGGAAATACAACATACCACTGCATGAAAAAAGGCAGACTTTTATATGTACATTATATTTCTATATACATGTACAATAGCAATTGCATAAATGCATACCTAGAAATATCAGTGCTCCCTGGAAGAACTGTGTGTTTGTTGTACTTCTTTTCTTTGCAGTTGAAACAACGGGCAACATATTTCTTATAAAATTAGCGAAAATTAAACAAAAACAACTTATATTACACCTTAGCCTTGCAGTCTTTCACACTATTCACTATTCTTTTTTTCTGTTCTCACAACGGCCTTGCTTTGTTGTCTATCACTCCTGTGGCGCTTGGCAAGTAAGCCAAGGAACTCATCTTCTTCCTGATGATCAACATTTCCTCGAAAGTTTGAACTGCCTCTTTTGCAATGCTACCTGCTTTGAAAAACTCAAAACCATTTGTGAGATGACTAAATGCATGGATGACTGAATGACTGTGTGCCTTAAACATTTCTGAGAGTTGAGCTGTGTCTCTGTGCTGTCTGAATGAGTAGAGAAACTCTTGGTTTGGAGAGCCAAATGGGTTCCATTTTAAGGGGGCATCTGTCCTGCGTAGGCTCTCTCCACCTGTCTTTACTTGTACACACTTGGTGATCTCTTTAGGCAACATGTGAGACTCAACTTTTCTACCAAAATGTTGCCTTAAACACTGATGGAATATGGGTTCTGGTGAGTCAAATGTTTGGGGAATCTACTTTTTTTGGGGGGGGGATCTACTTTTTTAAAAAAACATACCTAGAAGTTATTGCTATAAGCACATTTTCATAAATCACATAAATAAAAGACGTACTACTTCTACTCAGACACTTCCTTTATGAATGTTTGGAGCATATCGTTAGAGACCTTCAGAATATTAAGACTTAAATATTCCAGATTTAGTGGGATATTGATGGCATTTGCTAAATCTCTTTCTTGCTTGCATTAAAAAGATGTGTGATGGGGTAGAGGGATCACATCAAAGGCCTCCATTCATTTATTCTCAGCTACCAGCAGAATTATCTAAATTACTGCAGAGGATTATTTAACAAAGGCATTCATTTTGTTACCAAAATTATGAGTGAACTGAGAAAGACCATTTTTCTGTAAATGAGGATGGCTTAGATTCTAGTTTTTATCCTCTGTCATTAATACCTTCTCTCTTATCTCCAAGTCTTGTTTTACAAAATTTAGGAATGCATACTCTGAAGTCAAAACTAGGGTTCCAATCCAGCCTGTATCACTTACGAGGTCTCTGGTCTGATGCAATCTCTTAATCCTCCAAGACTGGGACTCCTCATCTATAAGATAGGATAGTCAGAGCCCCTGCCTCATACAGTTGTTATGACTGCTAAATAAAATCATATATTTTATTTGGCAATTTTCAATTGTTCCTAAGATGTCAGCTATTATTTATTTAGCTGTTAGGATAGAACAGAAAATAACAAAACAAGCACTATGACTAACAAGACTTCTCTCAATTCACAGTTTTTATTATAAATATTACTATTTGGTCAGTTGATTCTTCTTATATTTTGAGTAGTCTTGGAAAAAGAAGTAGTATAGTGTGTTCAAAAACCTTTGAAATGGGCGCCTGGGTGGCTCAGTGGGTTAAAGTCTCTGCCTTCGGCTCAGGTCATGATCTCAGAGTCCTGGAATCGAGGACCGCGTCGGGCTCTCTGCTCGGCAGGGAGCCTGCTTCCTCCTCTCTCTCTGCTTGCCTCTCTGCCTACTTGTGATCTCTCTCTCTGTCAAATAAATAAATAAAATATTTTAAAAAACCACCTTGAAATAAGAAAGACATTATACGTTAATTTAAAAAACAAAAAAACAAAACAAAAAAAAAACACCCTGTCTTGTATGTGTTGTGGGGATAGGCAGAAAGTAATTTCTCTGCTCTCCTTAACAGCAAAATTTCTCTCAAATCTACTTCCTCATCATCCTTCCTTCCTCCACCCCCTCTACAATCCACTCCAATCTAATTTCTGTTCCCTAACACCCCACCGAAACTGCTTTGGACAACCAACCAGCTGGGGTTTATCAGCTCAGAGGAAAGTCCATCCTCATTTACCCCACTCCCAACAGCATTCCACATGCTGGGCTGTTTGCTCCTTCTCAAGTAATTTCCTTTTGTTTTCCTTCAAATCACAGTCCCCAACATTACTGGCCCCTCCTTCTTGAGTTCCTTTGCTAGCTTTCCCTCTTCCATCTGACCTCCAAACATTTGGTTGCCTCAGGACTTGGCCAGAGTCCTATTCTGGGTCCTTCCAAAGTATCCATTCCTATCCCATAGCCTTAAATACCATGTATATGAGAATATCTTTCAAACTATACCTCTGAGCCAGACATTTTTCATGAACCACAAGTTAATAAATCCACCTACCTACTTGATTCTTCCACTTTCAAACATACTGTATCTATAACCCAATCATTCCAGCACTCCTTGGTCCCACTTTCTTCCCAATTTCAGTAAATGGCACTACTATCCACCCAAAATGTGTTTCCTGCCAATTCACTTCCCCAGTGAAGAATTTTCATTTCTTTTAAAAATAAAAATGAGATAACGTCACTTACCTGCTTAAAGCTCTTGAATGGTAATTCATGACTAATGGAATTAAATCAAAATTTCCCACTGACTACAGGGCCATCATGACCTCATGCCACTCTTCTCCCTTGTGGGTAATTCTTACCCTCTGCTTGAGACATATTAAACTTTTTCTTTTCTTTGAACAGAGCGAAATTTTTGTCTTCCTCGGGACCTTTGCATCTGCTCTTTTCTCTGCCTGGAAGGCAGCTGCCTTCTTTCTACATGTCTAGCTCCTTCTTGTACTTCAGACTGTGGCCTTAGTTTGCCCTCCAATTGGTCTGCTTTGACTTCACATGTAAAGTAGAGCCCCCCATACACACACACTCTATGAATATCACTCTTATCTATTTTGATCATCGCTCTGTCAAAACTAATCGTTGTCTTATTAGATAAGCTTCAGAACTCCCTAAAGACAGTACCATGTCATACTTCATTACCTGTCCAATGTTATATCCTGGGAGTCTGGGACAGGGCCTCGCACACAAGTCTCCATACATTGGTTTATGATGGAGATACAGGCGCTGCACTACTTGATAAACATTATAATGACTGTACAATGTGCAATGGAAACCCATAGGTAGAGAAGAAGCTTCCTCAAGGAGGTGATATCTGAATTCAGATGAGTATAAATATGCTGGAGGAGAAGGATACCTAGACCAAGTAAATAGCCTGAGCAAAGGCCTGGAGGTATGAAAAAGCATGCCACATTTAAATTATTAGCTCAAACAAGTTTTCTGAAGAAAATGAAATTAATGTAGATCCATAGAAGTTGGGGGAAGAAAAGTCAGACCTAAATAATATCAGATGATGGAAAAAGAGTTTTAAATTGAAGCAGAAAATGCAATTTCACAACGATGGCTCATTTAAGCTACTGGTATTGGCATATATAGAAACAAAGACCACCTGGGTTTTGCAGGTGTGAGTAAACTAAAAAAAAAAAAATACAGAGGAGGGAATCACTTGGAATGGCTCATGATACAACTAAAGAAATCTGAGGCTGTGCATTTCATACCTTCTGATCCATAAGAGAATGAACATGGTCATGCCAACAATCATCTGCAGGAACAATTTCATTAACATTATTTCATTTCACTTAAATGTGACAAACATACAACCAGGCCCTGGACTGAGTAGTGGGAATGAGAAAAGAAATAATCTGGGGCTTGAAAGAGATCACTATCTAAGGAAAGTACATGGGGAGTTGCCATTCTAAGATTTAAAGAAAAGAAGAACCCTCTCTACAACCCCAGTGCAAATGTTGTGCAAACGATGTTTGATGTGCAAATCGTTGTTTAAAGTGATGCAGGTAATTTTTCCCAAAAGTACCACTGGAAGTTTGTGCTCAGCCCATTTTCTCATGGGATGTTTAATTGATTCTGCACAGAAGGACAGTTTTGATGGTGACTCGCACAGAGCAAACAAATGCTGCTCATGGAAACTGGTTGGAAAATGCCAATGAATTTCTTTTCATTTATATATGCAAGACATCTCTTTTTTAAAAAAATAATTTTGATGTTTAAAATTAATATATGTCCATTTTAGAAAACAGTGAAAATGGAAAAAGAATATATATCCTATGTTACATATAGATTTTATATGTAACATAGACAGTTTTAAAACTAAAACTAGGATCACATCATAATATGTCTGCACTTATCTTCATTGATTTGAAGGTTATATAGTGTGCATGTTGTGTTGCTGTTGGTTATCTTTAAGTTGTGTTTTTTTTTTAAGTTTTTTTTTTTTAAATAAACATGAAAAAACTGTAATCTTCTTACATCAAGAATGAAAAGCAGGGCGCCTGGGTGGTTCAGTGGGTTAAGCCTCTGCCTTCGGCTCAGGTCATGATCTCAGGGTCCTGGGATCGAGGTCCGCATCGGGCTCTCTACTCAACAGGGAGCCTGGTTCCTCTTCTATCTCTGCCTGCCTCTCTGCCTGCTTGTGATCTCTCTCTGTCAAATAAATAAATAAAATCTTAAAAAAAAAAGAAGAATGAAAAGCAATCCTTATATGAAATGTGGAATATAAAAAACCTTTTTTCTACCATAACCACCCTAATTCTTAGATTTTGTAACAATTTGAAGTTTTTTATTAGGATTTTGAGAATGAAATTATTCTTATGTCAAAGAAATCATCTTTGTCAAAAATTACTTTAGAATTGCATTTGGTACTGTAACTAAATTTTCAACTGTTATTTGAAGTAAATGGTACCTATCATTTTTGACTGACTTTAAATCTACAATCTTGAGTTCCTTATTTTAGTTTCTTTTTAGAAAAAAGAAGGGTAAAGGGCTAATAATATTTTTTTCAGAATGCTTACAACTAAAAAAAAAAAAAAAAAAAAAAAAAAAAAAAAAAAAAAAAAAAGAATGCTTACAACTCTGGAAATGTTTTTATGTTGACCTCACACTGTGAGAAAACAAACTTGCATACGATACATTTTAATTTTCTGCCTCAAAACTCAGCCAATATTTTGTCTTTAATATTTAGTGTCACAGAAGAAAAGGCTATGGACAACCTGATTTTTATCTTTTGCACACAGGTCGCTTTCCAGTTTAAAGACTTATTTTTTATTTTCTTGTCCTTCTTGTAAAGCCAGTATTTTGTCAGTATGTATCTAAGTTTCTAAAAATGTGGTAAGTCCTATTGAGTTGAATTCTCCAGTGTTTTCTGGTCTTTGAAAGTATTCAACATTTATGTCTGATTCTTGTTCTTGTTCTGTTCTTTGATTTTTCTTCTGGTATACCAAAAATTATTCTGTTCACTCTATTTTCTGTCCTAGACATTTATCATTTCCTTTCTTGCCACTTTTTAACATTTCTTAATTCTCTTTCTCTATTCTCCTTAAGAATTCCTTAATCTTGCTGTCTCTAGCACTGACTTGATTTTCTGAATTAACAGTTTGGTTCTTTCCCAGTAACTGTTATGGTTCCAAGTTCTGCTGTTACCACCTTTTTAATTTTCAGGAACACCCTCCTTATCTTATCCATTTCTCTTTGCATCTCAGGCTCTATTTTTCTCTTCCTGCTTCTTTTTCATGAAGGATATGTCTTCCTTAATTTTGTTGAGGTTGACAGTTTTTAACAATCTCCTTCAGTTTCTGAAATAGTCATTGCAGAGGCTTATTTTTCCTCTGAAGTTCTCAACATCTTATTTTGGTATTCTTTATCCCTTGGTAATACTCCCCCCCCCCACAGGATTATTTTGTTTCAGTTTTTGTTTTGCTTCCCTATTCATTCCAGAAGAAGAAAAATCCATACAGCCCCCTTTTGGATGTTAATAACCAGGGCAGAAACTGTGCAAGATGAAGGCAAGCACTTCCCACCTTAGGCAAACTGGCATTCATTGAATGAGCCACTGATTGTATTTTTTCTATCCAATTCCATCAGTTTTAGTGCTAGAGAGCATTCTTTCCAAACTCCAATAACAGGCTGGTAGAAAGTCTCGGTTTTAAATGTGGTTGACTATCTCCCTTTTCCTGACATCTTCATCTGTATTTTATTTTTAGAGGTTAGGATGAGCCATTTGGGACCAATAACCTTTTTTCTCCTCCATGAAAGTAATTTCCTGCAGGCCCATTTCTCCAAGGCTCTGAACTTCTATTGAATGATAAGAGCTTCTGCTATTGATGCACTAGGTTGGATTTCCACCTTGTGATAGAGAGAAAATCTTCTTGCTCTTATCAGCAGTCCTAAACCATCCTTTTCCTTCATGGTGTGACAAGTTAATGGTCAATAATAAAAGCATAGCACGTCCTACAGTATTTTTCTTAGTACTCAGATAGGGCAAATCACCAGGGCAAGGATGAGGATGGTTCTCTGGCAATAGAAGCAGTTTTTTCATATCCAGTTTGAAACCTTTTTCTATGGGTTTGAATTTATAGGTGGCCTGACCTTTCAGTACTGAAGTTCCACATTGTAATGAAAGTCACCAAGTGAGAAATGTTTGGTTTACTCCTCCTTGGGTAAACTGAATCTATGCAAGTGTCTTTTATTTTCAGTATTCTGATGCTTTGACAACAGTGGCCTGGGCTGACCCTATAGGGACTATCCCTCCTAGGGTCAGTCAGTTCCTAGAGAGAGTAAACAACCTGCCCCAGAGCTTGCCTTTTGGATGCAAACCAACCAATCCAGAGCCCTTAGCCCCACCCCCACTCCCACCCCACCTCCCTCCTCTGGCTTTCACACTTTGAGCCACTATCCACTTGCCCTAATCACCCCAGGAGTAGGTAATAGACAGCTTGAGACAGACCCTATGCCCCAGAAGCCACTGAACTTATCCAAACACGGCAATCTTAAACCTGCTTATCAAATGCCAGGCCCATACCTCCCTATGGAAATCACAGTAAAGGCTCTGGCTCACAATATTCTCCTCTCCCTCTGCCCCCTGACCAACCATGGTGCTTCCCCATGAAGTTCTCCGTGGTGTTGCGAGGCATGACCCTCCTCTTGGGATCTACAGATATAACAAATGATCTTCCCAGGGGCAGTTGTCTTCTGATCTGGGGGCCTTACCATACTTAAATAATAATAATAATAAATCCTATATTTTGAAGCACCTTTAAATGGCATAATTGAAAACATTTAAATCTCCTGTTTCTCTGTCAAAGCTGAGGAGGTAAAGGAAGAAAGTAATTTAGATATAGAAATTGCAGGTGGCGCCTCGGTGGCTCAGTTGGTTAAGCGACTGCCTTCGGCTCAGGTCATGATCTCGGAGACCCTGGATCGAGCCCCACATCGGGCTCCCTGCTCAGCGGGAAGCCTGCTTCTCCCTCTCTCAGTCCCTCTGCTTTTGTTCCCTCTCTAGCTGTGTTTCTCTCTGTCAAATAAATAAATAAATAAATAAATAAATAAATAAATAAATCTTAAAAAAAAAAAAAGAAATTACAGGAGTCTGGTGCAGGGTTGGAAAGAGAAGCGTAAAGAAAGCCTCAGAGCCATCTTCCACTTCGTGGGCACTTAAACCTCCAATCAACACTCGTGATATGAATGTCCTTCCTAAAGCAAGTAGGTTGCCAGGAGGTTCGTGAGCATTCTGCACCTTGTCTAAACAGAGGGAGGCCGGTGGTAGTAGTGTGCAGAGTGTAATGTCCCCATTTGTAGGCAGAGAGGTTCATGCCAACCGCGGTGTGGTGTGGGGTTGGTTTCCCATGGGCTTCAGCTCACGGTGTGTCCACACGCTTCATTCTGTTCATGGAGTTTCCGTCTCCAACCTTGCTATTCTGACACGAAACACAATATTTCTTTTGTTCCCTTTTAATTCTTTATTTTTCACAAATTGAATTTTCCCAAGTACTTAAATTAACATGTGGCTTTAAGAAGTAATTATTTCTTTTTCCTTCTAAGGCCAGTGGCGTTGACCGGGAACCCAGGTCTGCTCCAGCAAATGAGGAGGCTTGTTAACACTTGCTTTGGTTAGGCAGGGAGAGGACACAGGGCTGATTCCTTGAAGGTCACTAATAAACAAAGACTATTTTAGTTCCCTTGTTGTTAAATGTTTATTCCTTCTTTCAACCAACTCCTGTATTTCTCTAAGCTCTTGGTGAATTTCATGATAAAATTCTTTAACCATTATTAAAGAATTTTATACCTAAACTCTCTTTAAAAAATAAAGTACAGGTGTGATTAGAAGCTAATTGTGGTTATATTGACTTTTTAAAATTACATACAAACATTCAAACGAACATTAATCAAGTATCTACTCTTTGCAAGGCACTGCTCTAGGTACTAGATGTGCATCAGAGAACCACACTGATTCCTTGCATCATAATTTAAGATAATTTTCCCATTGTATTGGCCAAGTGCAAATAGAATCAGTATTGCCAAAAATATAAAAATAGAGGCAAAAATCAAACTACCCAATCTCTTCTAACTAGTTTGATCTGAAAAGGTTTGTTTGGGCCTCCCAATGTAGGGGAAGGCAGAACACTGATCCAAATTATGACTGGGAGAGACTAAGGTCCCTGAGCCACAGTGGGAGGGCTAAGGCTTTTTCAATCACAAAGCATTTTGCTGGTTCCACCAAATGTGGCTTCAGCTCTTTGAAAATATTAATTCCACTAATGAAGTAATGCAAGTACCACATGTGTTCTTGTAACAGGTGAGCTGTCTGTCTGAGGTTCATTGTTCTCTGAGTTTCCATGGGTGTTTCAGTGGGAAACTGGATGAGGCCAAGTCAGAAACTGCTAGTTAGATGCCGCATGAAACCAGCAATGGCTCATTTTAAGTTAGATTTTCGAAAGCCTTTTTGTTCTACAAACACTGGAATTCCATTAATCTTTGAAATTCCATAGTCAAAAGCTGCATGATGAAAAATCTTGCTTTATCTCTAACCCAAGGCAGTATAGATTTTTTTAAAAACCCCATTATATTGTGTACTTTATTTTTTAAGTTCACTTATTTTTATATAATATATAAATATATATTTATATATATTTATACTATGTAAATATATATGATAGATTCATATATTTATATATTTTCATTCTACCCAAAGTGGGGCTCAAACTCACAACCCCTAGAGCAAGAGTCACATGTTCTTCCCCTAAGTCAGCCAGGTGCCTCTTAGATTTTTTTTTTTTTAAACAGCCAGACCATCTTGTTATGTGTTTGTGTTGAAAGAATTAGGGAGCATCATGTTTCCTCCAGGTGTACAGCATCTGGTCAAAAATGACGGGAAAGATGTTCTCTCCCTCAACACTGAAAGTACTAGTCTTGCCTGGACCAAAAGTACAAAGGTCAAGGGTGAGGGAAGGGCAGGAAGTCCTTACCCAATACCCACACCCAGCAGAGAACTGCATTGTTCCAGGCACAAAACTGATGCTTGTTGAATGAATACACAGTGACTTGTTCTTGAGCATGTATGAAATGCCTCCAGGAGACTCTCAGAAATATCTGGCTGGGAAGTCCTTTATAGGAAGCAAGGCTTCTGTGAACCAGGGGGATTTCCTCTGTGAGTGAAGTTGAAACCTTAGCCTGACTCATGTTTTGCCAAAAACCTTGTGAGGCTGAGAAAGCTCTGGATGTTTCTGTGAATTAAAATGGAATGTTTCAACACTTGTTTGCTTAGCCATTGAATCTCTTCCTTAAGCACAAACTCCTTATTTAGAACAGGTGAAGTGGAACTTCTCTGGATAGAGAACCTGAAACAGACCCTCCTGATTCTCTTCCTCTCACAGGAGGATCCATAGAGGAGAGTTTGAAAATACAGGCCTACACATCGATTCTGGGCTGATAATCTAAATACTGTGAACAGGTGGAAGTGTATTGAATTTTTGCCCTTACTATACCTGATACCAAAGTTAAAACTTTCATCTCATTCTTATGATCCACTGATTTCCTAATCAGGTTCTGAAATATTACTCAATCTGTTCTTGGCTTCATGTAGAAAAGAAAAATACTATTAAGTTTAAGCTCTGGAGATTGAGCACTGTGACAAATGCTGCTTTATAGTCTTTCATTTGATATGATTTGCTCTGAACCTTCCAATTTTCAAGGCAAAGGTATGAGGGATCCAAGTTCTACTTGAGGGAGAAAAAAATCTCACTTATGTAAGATCCCATCTTAAAAAGACACATCATGGTCCATAAGACTTGAGAATGCATTTGAGATTGACATAGGTCCCATTTGATCACTTTCTCTTCATGTTGTTTATATCATTCCATTTGTTGGTAATTTCATTGACAGAGATTCACTTGATAAAAAGTTTGGGTTTTCTAACAGAGTCCAAGATCATGGTAAATGCTTCCTTATTCCTTTTTCTCCTCTCTGTCTTTTTTTCTTTTGCAACACTTTTATTGAAATAATAATTCATATACCGTATGATTCACTCATTTGAAGTATGCAATTCAGTGGGTTTTGGTATAATCACAGAGCTGGGCAAGCATTATCACAGTCAATTTTAGAACATTTTCCATCAATTTAAAAGCAAGCCCCGGAGTGCCTAGGTGGCTCAGTTGGTCAGGGATTTGATTCTTGATTTCAGCTCAGGTAATAGGGATCTCAGGGTCAGGAGATTGAGACCCATGTTGGGCTCCTCACGCAGCAAGGAGTGTGCTTGAGATTCCCTCTCTCCCTTTACTTCTGCCCTTCCTCCCACCTCTCTCTCTCTCAAATAACTAAAAAATAAGAATACAAAATAAGAATGAAAGGAAGCCCCAAATCCTTACAACTCTCACACTTTTACACCCTCTACTACCTTCAGTAGCCACTAATCTACTCGTTATCTCTAGAGGTTTGCCTAGTCTGGACATTTCACATAAACAGAACCACATGATATGTGGTCTTTTGTGACTGGCTTCTTTTACTTAGCACAAGATTTTCAAGGCTCATGCACGATATAGCATGAAATCAGTACCTCATTGTTTTCACAGCTGAATAATATTCCATTATATGGATAACCACATTTGTTTATCCTTCCTTTAGCTGATGGATGTCTGGATTGTTTCTATATTTTTTGTCTGTTATAAATAATGCCGCTATTAATATTTGTATACAAGTTTTTGCATAGACATGTTTTCATGTCTGTTGCATATATATGTAGAAATTAAATTGCTGGGTCAAGTGCTAATTCTATGTTCAGCCGCTCAAGGATTTGTTACCAGCAATCTACAATGGTTGCAATTTCACCATCTCCTCACCAACACTTGTTACCTGACTTTTTGACGATTGCCATTCTAATGAATATGATATAGTCTCTCGTGGTTTGGATTCGCTTTTCCCTGATGACAAATAATGTTAAGCATGTTTTCACATACTTGTGGGTTGCTTGTGTATCTTCTTTGGAGAAATGTCTATTCAGACACTTTGCCCATTTTCATCACTGAGTTCCAAGGGTCCTTATATACCAGATGCAAGGCTGCTATCGTACATGTGATTTGCAGACTCTCCCATTCTGTGGGTCACCTTTTCATTGTTTTGATAGTGTCTTTTGGAAGCACAGAAGTTTTTCATTTTGATAGAGTCCAACTTATCTATTTTTTCTTATCTTGCTTATGTTTTTGATAGAAGAATCCATTGCCCAATTCAAGGTCACAAGTATTTATTCCTGCTTTCTTGTATGAGTTTTATATATTTGGCTCTTACATTTAAGCCTTTGATTCATTTGGAGCTAATTTTTGTATATGATTATTTTTGTTATCTTTCTTCTTCTACTTTTTAGTGGACGTATCCAGAGAAGACTCAAATTTAAGACAAACTGACTGAATAACATATAGAAATATTAATAAGCTTGTTATTAGTGTGTTGAAGAAGAGAGAGAGATTGGTTTTAATGAACTGGCTTACATGATTGCAGAGGCATTCAGTGTTAAGTCCAAAACTTTAGGGTAGGTGGGGAGGCTGGCGATCCAAGGGAGGGTTGCAGTCTGAATCCAAAGGCAGTCTTGGCAGAATTGCTTCTTGCTTGAGGGAAGTTGGTCTTTGTTCTTGTAAGACCTTCAACTGATTAGGTAGGGCCCATCTGTGGAGGCAGCAAGACCACAGGCTGTCTTCTTTGAGCAACTATTGTAATGCTTCTCATCTGCACCCCTCAAAAGCTGGTTTGTTTGTTTTGTTCCATGGGCATTGAGGCAATAGGGCTGGTTGATTTTGTGTTTGTATGTTGTATTATGTGGTCTAAACATCTAAAGCTTCCTGGATAAAACTGTGGTCAAACAATATTCAGAATCTCATCTCCACTTCCTCCTTGCAAATGAACACTTCTTCCATTTTACTTATGAATATTCATACCTTGTTTCCATTCTTGCTATACAAGCTGTTTTGAACAGTGCTGCTTACATAACCCAGCTTTTGTTCCTCATTAAAAAAAAAAAAAATCTGCTTTCTCCACAGGCATACACACGCGCGCGCGCACACACACACACACAGAGTGCTACATCTTCCCAATATGCCCCTGTGTTTGCCGGCACAGAGGTCCCTGCAATTCACCCCTTCTCGTTTCTCACCTTTTAAGTCACATATACATCTGAAGTTTCTCGGTTATTTTTACAGGCTCATTTCAGCATGGGGGCAATCTAGATGATAAGAAAAAAACCACAATGGTAAGAAAGGGCAAGATAACACACTATAGTATTTAGTCATTCCTTTGTGTTTTAGTATAGAAATGTAAGATTCATCCATGGAGTAAGCATAATGCATAATTATCACATTGGGATGCTAAACACAGACAGTGCATTCACTCTGTGCATCGAGTGAGATCTGGTTCATGGAAAAATGCAGGTTTTGCATTTTTTCAACAAAATAAGTGAGTGGGGGTGGAAGGAGACTGGCATTCTGATGATTATTTCAGAATACTAATGCCTAGGAGAAGCACTGGCAATGTTGGCTGGTCTCTACTGCATTATGTCGACAGAGAATTGAGGGTTTCCCCCTTCTTCTTCCCATGTCTTTAATGGCAGCAGCCCAGCAGGTACTTCTGATCAACCAACAAGTAATTCTTTCACACCTCTATGAAGAAAACATTGTCTGAGTGCTCAGGGAAAGGCAGGACAGGAAAGCTAAAGCATTACTCATGAAAAAACTGGAGGACAGTTAAATATCAGATTATATGATCCTGAATATAAGGGCCAAAGAAGTACAAGGAGGACGGTATCCGTGAGTTTGGGGGTGGGGGGGCTGAAGTGTCAAGATGCTTCCATGGACTGCATAGGTTTAGACTGGGCTGTGGAGAATGAAAACAATTTTTACTATTAAAGGAGGTGGGGAAGAACATCTACACCATATGCGAGGGAGGAGGAAGAAACTAAGCCTATTGATAGACCATGCGCCAGACAAGGCCTTGTTACAATCTCCCTTGGAAAGCTCAACAATTCTGAAAGGAGGTGTAATAAGTGTCCCTCCAAAGAGTTTAATTACTTGCTCCTGAGCACACAGTTTCTAGGCAGTACCATAGTGCTCAGACTAAAATTTCTGAGTCTTCCTCAGCAGCACATCCTATAGCTGCTCTGCTGAAGGGCGCAGAGACTGGAGCTATGATCAGTGATTTCGGCCTCAGCTCTGGTTCCTCCCGACTGCTCCCTCTCTGACCTACCAGGCAACACAGAGACTGAGAAACCCCCGTTTCAGATTGGTGGGTTCCCAACTCATTAATCCTTAGAATCATCTCAGGAGTTTAAAACAAAGAAACACACAAACCTGTTTCTAGACCCCACTCCAGACCTAATGAAACCAAATATCCAGAGATAAGATGCTTACATCATTTCCGATTGTCTTCCAGCACTTCATATATTACTATGGAAAAGTAGGTCAAATAATGAATGTCTACTATTCCTGTCAAGTGATGTCTGTCAAATGAATAACTAATTAACACATTAACCAAAATCATTTTATCCACTGATTCAATGGCTGTGAGTTTCCTGTTGCCTTGGCTTGTTTCTTCAGTATTATGCTGTGCTCATTCTCTTGGGGAAATACCTGTTTCTGTGTGATGAACATGAGGACTGATGGGCTTTTCCCAGCCTGGAGTCCATCCTTTTGGAATAAACTCAAAGATCATTTGACCAGCACTTCAAAAAGGCAGACACATCTCCTGACCTGGAGAAGGGTCCACACACCAACTTTCCTTGCAATCCTAGCTCTCTCTTCATCCTAATCTAACCCAACAGTGTTAAAACCAGCCTTGACTATTTCTCTTTTCACAGACTAAAGCCTCAAAGCTTTGTACCCTCTTTATCATTGTCCCGTGGACTAGAAAGGTGGTTGATAGACTTTTGCAGATTCTCCTAAATTGGCCTAAATTAACTCTGGTCACTGAGCTTTGTAGTAGGGTAGAAAGACGGGACACTGGCAAGGAAGCTTACTTGATCTTTATTAATTCCATCGGCAATCCGATTTAAGGTCAACTTGTAGATATGCTTTGGGTTGGATTGTGTTCATCAGGTTGATTTAAACATTGCTTGATTTGGTTGCAAATTGAAGTGCTTGATGTAGTGGTTCTGTGATTCTTCTCCGTCCCTTTCTTTCTGTATCCATCCATTTTAGCATGCTACCAAGCCTTCTGCTCTGAATCGTCCCACTTTCATACAGACAAGTGATTGGTGATATGTGACAACATGATTAGAAATACTAGAGTTCTAAAAAAAAAAAAAAAAAAAAAGAAAGAAAAGAAAAGAAAAAGAAATACTTGAGTTCTCCAAGTTGAAGAGTACTTTGGTCATAGACACATTCATGTAATAAAAACATGAAAAGTCTAAATGAGATTCACCTCCTTTTAGTATCCAATAGATCTCAGATGATATTTCAACTTTAGTTCATTTTCTTTTCTGCATTTATTATTCCATTATTATAAAATGTCACTTTGCCTATAAAATACTTTGTCTTGCTGTCAAGTTTTATTTGGTTCAGCTTTTAAGTCAGCAGCATTTGTGGCTAAAGGCTCTTGCCTGTGCCAAAGGAATTTTCCAAGCTACAATGTTTGTTAGTTTTGTAAACATACGCATAGTTTCTAAGGTAGTCTGGGAACAACACTGCCTTAAAAAAACTACATACTAAAGCAAAAGACACACATTCACACTGTGACTCAGGTCTGATGGGAACACTCTTTATCGTATAAACTGAACTTCAAAAAATTGCTTTTAGAATTGATTTAGGTAGAAGAAAAAAAGGTAAATAATCTATGCCATTCATGGGACAGTAGTCACTACAGAGAATAACAAACTGTTTGAAGCAAAAAGAAAAGAGTTCCTTAAAAGCTTTGACATGCATGAGATGACTCAGGTTTGCCACATTATCCTGGTCTGCTCCATTTTCCCATCTACCATTGCAATTTCAGTGACCTTTTCCTTTATCACTGGGCTTTCAAAACCATCATCCACATTTCCAGCTGCTTCTCCAGCATGTAAAACATCAGCCAACCTGGTAGAAGCTCCAATTGATGCCCTTTCCTCCTACTGCTTCTTCCTAAATAGAGACTCTTATTAAATTAATTCTCTCCATCCATTTGGATGGGCAGCAGCCTGTTATGAGGGGTATATCCTTTCCCTTCGTCTTTGAAATGGGAGCAAATCAAAGTACTGATTGTATTGAGATGAGAAACTATTTTTTAAAAAGATTTTATTTATTTTAGAGAGAGGGGGGGAGAGAGGAGAGAGAGCACATTCTGGGGAAGGGGCAGAGGGAGAGGCAGAGGGAGAAGCAGGCTCTCTGCTCAGTGGGGAGCTCAAGGTGGGCTCAATCCCAGGACCCAGCCGGGATGATGACTTGAGCCAAAGGCAGACACTTAACCAACTGAGCCACCCTGGAATCCCAGAGAAATAGGGTTTGTTTAAAAAAAAAAAAAAATCCAATAGGAACTCTGGTTAGTTGGTGCATTCAGTATGTTTTAGTTCATGATCATAAGATTTGTATGATCAGACAAATTTGGTGTTCTATCTACAATCTACCAGATTGCTTTCACCATAAAGTAAGCCTTCTTTATTACTGATTTTCACAGTGCATCTCTTCTAGGCATAAGAAGAGACATGAATTATTTTTTAAGAAAGTCAACGATTCTCATATAAATCCAGTTTTCAAGTGTTTTGTCAATTGGTAAAATAGCTTACCATCACCTATAGGGACATCAGCACTTCTGATAAGAGCACAACAAGTTAATAGATTTTACTTATTTTAAGGAAAGGGGCTTTACTTTGATAAGGTTTTGTCTTTGCTAAATACATCATGGGGTTCCTACCTTTATCAAGCTCTAAACATGCTGCTTGCCCAGCCTTTAGAATGTATCACAATGGCCATTGTCAGCTTTCAGTAAAAACAACAGATGAGCAGCAATGATTTATGGCAAGTGTCACACTGATTTGTATGCACTGGTGGATTATCTCCAGTTCAGACTCTCTTGCTGTCAATCAGCTTACATTAGAGATTGTCCATTATGACTGCATAGCTATATTTTAAGTCACATGCAACGTTACTGTATGAATAAAGGGTTGTGTAAAGGAAAGAACCAAAGGTGAAGGAAAATCTCAAATTAAGTGTACTAAAAAGACTCTACATTTTTGTTAATTTGCAATAAAATCAAGACCTTCTAATGCAGCACCAGTCTGCTTCTCACTGAAAACTGAGGATGTAGGCTTGGAAATCATCTCACTTGATCATACCCATGCCTAAGAGTGAGAACAGATAGATAGCAGAAGGAAAAAGGGAAGAAGTGTGGTTGCAGCTGTAGCAAGGGCAAGACGCTGAGAAGATTTTAATGTCATACGAAAGCTAATAAATCACATGCAAAATAATGGGTCTGTTGTGATTGCTCTGTGAGTTTGCTTTTGCACTTACATCATCCCTCAGTACATGAGACCCCTAGACCAAGAAGGAAAGGTGAAGGAGAGGGGAAAGCAACGTTTTCAGGTGATCCCAGCCAGGAGAAACTGCAGTAACTTTACAGTTGAGTTCAGAAGCCAAGAGGTAGCAGACATCCCTGATTCAGCCACACAGACAGGTCCTTTCATGGCAATTTGCAAAGGTGGGTTTTTGTACTGGGTCCAATTGTCTTGATAAATAGTGCAGCTGATAAAAACCTCCTGGCAAGGAACTCGCAGTAATTGAATAGATCCCCAGGCTGGCTGCCATCTGGGGAATATAGTCCCAGGCAGGGCCCCTGGGCTGCTCACCCCAGTCAGGAGTACCTCCCTGCTCTCAGAGCTGGAGGCTGCATTCTCACTTTAGAGGAGTCTCATTTCCCCCATTTTACAAGAACAATGGTTTTCAGCCTTCAGTGTGCCTGGGAATCCACTGAGCTTGGCTCGCTTCAATTCTCCCGTGCACAGAATAGACTGTGATTTAATGTGGATTTTCATTTCTGCCTCAACAGAATGGATTTCCTGCATGAATCACCTTTATTGTGGTTTTATCCTGGGCCACTTAGCCAAGTTATAAATGATCTTTAGAGGCATAAGATAAATCTTCTGCCCCTTTGATTCACCAATTCTATGAACCAAAAAAGCATAGGCTTATTTAGCAATCTATTTCTGAGACGCCAACAGGGCTTTTGGTAGGTTGACAGCAGAAGACGAATTGGCAGTTTCGGGCAGTCTATGAAATGGCTCGTGCGAGAGTTCCTTGTATTTCCTGCCCTGTCATTTGTCTTCCCAAATTCTGTTAGTAGATCTTCTTTCCACCTGGAATTCATGCTGTGTGCAGGGCTCTACGGTTTCAAAGTTGCAACCTTGTTCCAGATACCACCTTGAATAGGTTTCTCTGAATACAGATTGGGGTGAACCTCCTTTTTTGGCAGCATTTCTGGGCAGGATGGGCCGAAGTGAGTTCCACGAACTTCCAGGATCAGCCTCATTAACTAGGTGAAGCTACCAGGGCTCTTTTCCCTCTCCTCTCTTTCTACACAAACAAAAGAAAAAGCAGGGACTGCATTTTAGGCAGGTGCCTTCAGAACAAATCTTTACTTTGTTTCTTTTACCCTTCACCAAGAGTTCAAATCAATGTCTTATTCTGGGAACTGTTCCTAGTTGCTCAAGTCACCTTGCGAAGAGTAGATTTCCTGGGTGACCACGCAAGCATCTCTCCTGATGACAGGGGGCCCCGTAAATTCTTGGAGCTCTGCTCAGAACTGGCCCTGCTCACCTGTGCAAGATTCCTCTGCTTTTCTCTCTCCTGCACTTTCCTTTCCCAGAACCTAGCATTCCTGTGATCTGTCCTGGTCAGGATTTGGCACTGATACGTTTAAGTAAAAATCCAGAGGCAGCAGCCAGCCAAAGGAGTATAGCTAACTCCTCCCAAGTCACTGAGGACCTATGTCTGGAACTCTCCTATCATCTGTGTTTTTGCAGGGGGATTAGTGCCACTAGAGGCAGTTGAGAGTCTTCCTCAATAGGCTGACTTTCATTTCCAATGAGCCTTTTTAGAAAACAGCCTGGCCCTCGGGTAGATACTGAGAGGTATGGGGCTGACCCTCTGGTGCAGGCTTATAGATGTGCCCAGCTGGTCCTCATATTATAACAAATTGTGCCCATTTCATGCATCAGTGCTTCCTCAAATTGATGACCAAGACCCCTGGAAGAGCCTTAATTGAATGTTTGTTACAAGCTGCAAAACCCAGAAGTTCATTTCCCTGGCAAGATGGAAATTTGGCAATATTTAAAACTTTTTTATTTTGAAAATATAGACACATGAGGGGCTGCAAAAATAGTACAGAGAGGTCCCATGTTCCCACTCCTCAGCTTTCGCCAATGATACCATCTTATATAATAGGCACATTAACACAATCAGGAAATTGGCAATATTTTCATGACAAGGGAAACTATAAGCATCAAAAATATAAGCATCAAAAAGCCTCAAATGTGCACTTAGTGTTTAGAGTTTGGGTCCAAATTTACTTATTTACTTAAAGAATGACTCTGAATTAGTCACACAGAGATATTGCATGTGTCCCAAAGAAAGAAGGATCCTATTAAAAGCCATTCCAGGGGTGCCTGGGTGGCTCAGTTGGTTAAACGACTGCTTTCGGCTCAGGTCATGATCCTGGAGACCCGGGATCGAGTCCCACATCAGACTCCCTGCTCAGCGGGAAGCCTGCTTCTCCCTCTCTCAGTCCCTCTGCTTGTGTTCCCTCTCTCGCTGTGTTTCTCTCTGTCAAATAAATAAATAAATAAAATCTTAAAAAAAAAAAAAAAAGCCATTCCAGGCTATTTTGATCTCTATTCCCACACAGAAATGAGTCTATGCAAAAGGTGGTGCATTACTCAGAAAGAGGGACTTTCAAAAATAAGGGACCTTCAAACAATTTTAGTTACCTTTAAAAAAATCAGTGTTCTACCTGACGTGGGTCACTTCTGGCATCTTTTTATGGAATCCAATTCCCCAGATATCTTGACTACTATGTTGGCTGAATGAAGCTTAGGAAGAATGGAAAAGCCAGCCTTTTTAATACTCACATACCTAGGATGGATTGGCAAAGTATGGTTGATGTTTATTTATTACATAGGAGATAAAAGCTCAGCACCTATACTCAGATCAGATTTATATCCCAGCTTTGCCCTGTATCAAAAGGTTGGCTTTGAACAAGTTACTTGACTGTTAAAAGCCTCAGTTTTCTTAAGCATAGAATTAGGATAACATAGTATCTGAGAAATCCATGTCAATTGATTGGAAACCCTCAGGCATATGGTAAGTGATCAATAAATTTCAGCTGTTGTTCTGAATAATCATTTCTGATTAGGGGATTCTGGGAAGTAATTTTTATTGCACTCAGTTTCTTTAAAGCTGGTCCAGATAATTTGTGAAATATCTTCTAGTCTTGTGGTATGAAAAGTAGCTGGAAGAGATTTATTGTTTCTCATATTTGGAAAACCATTTGGATTTCCATTGCAGTTATTACTTTCAAATAGTAACTGCTCAATATCCCATCTGACATTATAAATCATTGTGTAACTTCCAGATTATTAACTGCATGTTGATAAATATGTGTATAATAAAACAGTCTAAAATTGGATCAAAACACAGTCATCGGGTTTTCATGCCTAACCTTAATATAATCTAGGTCCATATAACTAATTTAATGTTACTGCATCTAGATCCATGGTTATGTGAACATTAATTTCTTCAAAAATGTGACAGATACCATGGAAATGCTTGTAACAATTAATCAAAATTAAGGAACATTAATCATTTTTGAAAAATTTTTATTTGTTGTGAGAAGTAGATCTGTTACCATTGGTTGTCTATGTCTTGTTTATAATTACAGGGTTTCTTTTCCTGGCAGTTAAAGTATTTGAGGAACCAATGGCAAATACACCCTTTCAGCATCAGTGATACTTTAGTTGATAATTAATAAATCACTGAAAATGGACATAAATAATTTTAAGCTTCAGATTTTACACTGTATCCCCAAGATATGTTTATGCTTTTTAAAAAAATTTTATTTGTTTATTTGACAGAGCGAAACACAGCCAGAGAGGGAACACAAGCAGGGGGAGTGAGAGAGGGAGAAGGAAGCTTCCCGCTGAGCAAGCAGCCTGATGCGGGGCTTGATCCAGGGACTCCGGGATCATGACCTGAGGCAAAGGCAGAGGCTTATCCAACTGAGCCACCCAGGCGCCCCTGTTTATGCCTTTTTTTTTTTTTTAGATTTTATTTATTTATTTGACAGAGAGAAACAAAGCTAGAGAGGGAACACAAGTTAGAGAGGGGAGTGAGAGAGGGAGAAGCAGGCTTCCCACCGAGCAGGGAGCCCGATGTGGGGCTCAATCCTGGGTCTCTGTGATCATGACCTGAGCTGAGGGCAGCTGCTTAACCAATTGAGCCACCCAGGTGCCCCTGTTTATGCTTTTTTAAACAGAATATTATACTCCCGTTTATGTTGGCATAAATTAGTAGAACAAAAAAAAAAATCTCGAAGTTCTTATGTGAAGAACTATCCACAAATAGTGTTGGGAAAATGAAAGGAGTCTTAATTGTGGCATTATGAGGTTTTGTTGCCCGATAGTGCGATGCTCTGTAAACGAAGACTGTGATTTAATACAAAAGACAGATATCTGTGATTGGAGATATGTCCTTTTAGGGCTTATGTTTCAAAAATCAATACATCCTAAGTAACTCTCGTCTTCTGACTCCTTAATACTGAGAGCCATCTCTGGTGAATTACAGTGCCAGAAAAGGGAACTTGTGTCAGTGACATCAAAGCAGAATGTCCAGGACCAAAGCCCAATCCTCTGTATTAAACCGTTATCACTACCAGTGTGTATGTGTGCTTCCTTGGTTTTTCTCTTCTGGTGAGAGGGAGCAAACAAAGTTGCTGCCTCCACAATTCTGTGAATTGTGTTTTCAGAGTACCAGAAGTATCAGAAAATACTTGCTTCCCCTTGGATTCTAACGGTGCAGACTCAGACAAATAGAAGAAAACCGCAGCTACGAGCAAGACTTTCTAGGTAAACATGCTGGTTGATCCACAAAGGGAAAGGATAGAGTTTTTAAAGAAAATTTAAGTTAATATCAGATATCTGGATATGGAACTACTTTCTGAGCATAAAATTTGCAATAGAAGGAATCACAACAAGGAATAATATATTTGGCTTTTTTAAAAAAGATTTTATTTATTTATTTGACAGAGAGAGAGGTCACAAATAGGCAGAGAGGCAGGCAGAGAGAGAGGGGGAAGCAGGCTCCCTGCCAAGCAGAGAGTCTGATGCGGGACTCGATCCCAGGACCCTGAGATCATGACATGAGCCAAAGGCAGAGGCTTAACCCTCTGAGCCACCCAGGCGCCCCTATATTTGACTTCTTAACAACAAAGAACTTTCATAAGTTCAAAAGTCATACACAATTATATACCAAATGGAAGAAATATTTGCCATCGACAGGCATAGAAAAACCAGAATATTTTTAATATCTATAAGCTTATATTTTAAAAAGGGGAAGAGAGTCACTAAGTGGCAAATGATAGAGAGACAGTTCACACTGGAAGAAATACAATTTTCTAGTAACTATAATAAGAAAACACAAAATCACTAATATTAAAATAATGAAACTTAGAAGCAACAACAAGATACTATCATTTCTTTCACGAAATTAGCAAAGAATTAAAATACTGCATGTACAGCCTTACCTTTCAATGTTGGTCAAGATTCCTTCAGTATAGTGAGGGCCAGGGCTCCAAAATTGGATCATCAGGATCCCAAATCTAGTTGTACGACACTGGAAAAGTTTTGTAACATCTTTGAGCCTCGGTCTCTCATCTGTAAATAGGTATAAAATAATACCTACTTCATATTGCTATGGTTACAGTTAAATGAGATAACACACGTAAAGCACGCAGCACAGCGTCTGGTACATAAAACAGAACAAAAGAAGTAGCTGCTAGAGCTACGCGGACGGTCCAGTTCACTGCTGGTAGAAGGTTAATCCACAAATTGTAAGAAAAGCAGAAAGCAATATGGCAATACTTACCCAAAAGACTTAAAAATGGTCAAGTCTATCGTTAGGAAACCGTTTCAAGAACCGTTCTATCGTTAGGAAACCGTTCCGGTTAGGAAACCGCCTAATGTGCGCACGATAAACACAAACATTATCTGCAGATGGTCAGAAAGATAAAATATTCCGAACGATTTAAGTGTTCAACTACAGAGAAATGAATCTAACTTGATTACATGGCATCTCTCTATGGTGGGAAACAACAGGACTATTACAATTATGCTTTTTAAAGAGGTTTTAATGACTGGCATATGCTTACGAAAACATGAAAGAAGCAGAAATGAAATTATATCCACAACACCTCAATTCTGTGAACACAGATATAAATTAAAGCTATAACTACAGAAAAATATGAAGGAAACAACGACTATGTTAGTAGCTGTTGTTCCTGGGCAGTGAGATTATGGGTATTTTTAAAAATATACTTTTCTGTATTTTTTCTGTAATTCAGTTGAAACCTGAATCCAGAAAAGAAGATTTGAGACGGCATAGTGGGACATGTCATTTGCTCCTCATAAAATGTAAATATGTTTTCAAAGCTCTGTGAGGAGAAACAAAAGGAAATAAATCTGTAAGAGACACAAACATAAACGCATTAATGTTTTGATCTGACTTAACCCTTGTATGGGTTTAATTTAATCTCTACCCACAGGCAAGTTTCTTTCTGTAACTACCACCAATCAGTCGATCAACAATGTTGTGGGTCTACGCATGCCAGGCCTTGGGCCTCTCAGGGAAGACCATATTGAGCAAAACACAACCTGAGCTCACCGTCAGGGGAGTATTTAGCAGTTCTAGATCAAAGTCTCAACAAAAAAAACTCAGGCCCTCATGTGTTCAGAGATTTGTAAATTTGCCAGAGTTGTTCTTTAATTAAAAAAATAAAAAAAATATATAGAGATAGATAGATATAGATATAGATATAGATATAGATATTTTTATGTCCATTATAAGGTATGTTTTTTAAAATCAAAAAGAAAACGCAGGATGTCCCAAGTGTCTAAGGAGCTGGCCTGGTAGGAGGGGCTGCAGGAAGAGTTAGCTTGCCTCTTAGGGAGGGAGCTCATGTTTGAGGACACAGTGTTGCCAGCTGTGCTCCAGGTCACAGAGAATACCATTGTTTATTCTTGGAAACTGTTGCTTTTGTTCACCAACGCCCCCATCCTGCCCCGGGGGGGGGGGGGGGCAGACAAACAGTCCCAGTCCCAGCAGCACTGTGCCTTTGTAAAGCACCCTTATTCCTTCGCCTGTTAGCATTTCTACCATTTGGTGACCTTGAGAAAGATAATTAAGCAAGCAATGAAAACAACTCAAAAGAAAGCAGATTCATATGAAATTGTTCCCAATGTGGAAGAATGAGCTTCTTTTTCGGCCCCATATTAAATAGACATTCACATATCTGCATTTACATTGGTATATATGCACACACATATGCATATAGAATAATGCAGATTAGAAATGAAACCTCTGAAGCACATGTAGACATTTGTGTTAAGAAACAAAATACACTATGCTATTAGTACATGGAAAATAAAACAAGATGTATAGAATTCGAGCGGGCCACAAAGCTTTTCTACAAATGTTATGATTATAACCACGAGTAAAAATAGAAAGACTTGTTTGAAATAATAGTTCAACTACCCACGATTCAACACCTGCAGCTTCACCTTCTGGGATAACAACCAACACTGCCAGGTACCAGCCGCTTGACCAGTGCAGACTTCTTCACCCACTGGGCCCCTACACTTCCTCACAATACACACATTTCTTTTCTTTCTTTTCTTTTCTTTCTTTCTTTCTTTCTTTCTTTCTTTCTTTCTTTCTTTCTTTCTTTCTTCTTTCCCTTTCTTTCTTTCTTTCTTTCTTTCTTTCTTTCTTTCTTTCAGATTTTTATTTATTACTTGAGAGAGTGAGAGAGACAGTGAGAGAGGGAACACAAGCAAGGGGAGTGGAGCAGGGAGCCCATGTGGAGCTCCATCCCAGGATCCCTGGATCATGATCTGAGCTGAAGGCAGATGCTTAATGACTGAGCCACCCAGGTGCCCTCTATATACATTTCTAACAAACTAAATGTGGCTCTCAGCCTTCCAAGACCTCTGCAAATTAGACGGAGGAGTCCTCCCAGGGGCACCAGACTGGTGGCGCAGTCGGTTAAGAGTCCAGCCCTTGATTTTGGCCCAGATCATGATCTCAGGGTCATGAGCCTGGGCCCCGCATTGGGCTCTGCATTCAACACAGAGTGCTTGAGACTCTCCCTCTCTCTCTCTCTCTCTCTCTCTCTGCCCCTCCTCTCCTCCTTAAAGAAAGAAAGTTCCTTCCTACTGCTTTGGTGTACTGATGGCAACATGAAATAATTGAAAGTAAGGGGAAAAGACAAGAAAATCATAAAATGTAGGTGCAAAAATTCAAGGAACAAAGTTGCCTGATTTCAGGTGCTGTAGGGGAATAGTCCTCAGTGAGCTCTGAGGAAGCGGCTACTTACAAAGACTGTACAGAACACATTTTCACACAGATCGTGCTAAGTGTTTTTTTTGTTTTTGTTTTTGTTTTTTTGTTTTTGTTTTTCATTTGTTTAAGTAAACTCTACACCCAGCATGGGGCTCAAACTCAGGATCCCAAGATCAGGAGTTGTATATTCTACCAAGCCAGATGGGCATCCCATGGGTTGTGCTAGGTCTTAAAGAAATTGTTAAATTTTATTCGGTATACTCAGCTGAAGTTAAAGTGATGGGAAATTCTTCTTCTTAGTATATTGTCTATTTACGAATACCTTTTAAAAAAGATTTTATTTGTTTATTTGAGAGAGGGAAAGGGCACAGCCGAGGAGCAGCAGAGGGAGAAGCAGGCTTCCTGCAGAGCAGGTAGCCCAATGTGGGGCTCCATCCCACGACCCTGAAATCATGACCTGAGCCAAAAGCAGATACTTAACTGACTGAGCCACCCAGGTGCCGCACTTACAAATATCTTAAAACAAGTTAAAGGAGCAAGATTTTGACTCTACCATAAAGAAATCTCATTTTAAAAAAAATCTGAAAACACATTTCAGGAGGTTCTAGAGAGCACACACACTCTCTCTCTCATATGTACATACTCCTATACAATAAAATTAGCTGCACTTCAGGAAAATGCTTTCCTTTGTGACTAAAACCAGAGAAAAAAACTGCTTTGGTTTAAGGAAAAAGGTTTTTGAGAAGATCCACAGGGAACAAGCAATAAATTTCTTTAAACTCCAGATATCAATGTAATTATTTCCAAAGGCAGATCAATGTGGTTTGACTTTTGAATATCTAACTACCACACATTCTTCCCAGAAGAGATTCATTTTTCATTGCATTCCATAAAATACATTTTCCCCATTCTACGAAGCTCAAACTGCTTTCTAAATATTCTATTACACACAGGGTTGAATCTGCCACTCTGATTTTTTCTTGCAGTAATAGTAACCTAAGAAAAATTCATCTGGAGATTTTATAGTGAAATCTATAACCCCAGATCTTCAAGATACAGTTATAGAAAGCTGAGAAAAAATGTTTCTGAACATCAAAATCTTGTCAACTGGAGTTTCTTACTACAAGACAGATTTAGAACAACCTAAATCCAGTTCTTAGAGTTATGCATAAAAATCAACTCCAAGATATGTTAGGAAAACAGACTTGGGTTCCTACTTCATCCTCACGATTCTGATGTAGTAATTCTGAAGTATGGAAGAGTGGCCTAGGAATGCACATTTTAACAGCCACCCTAGGTAGTGGGTGACTTACTCTTTGAGAAGTCCTGTTATCCCCACAGCTATTTGAACAGGCTTTTCCATTCTTCACTTGCTGTTTCTTGGTCTATTTTTTTTAATTAAATACATTGGAATGCTAATATAAGATAGTTACCTGTTTTCAAGTTGAAAATTGTCCTCTCCTTTAGTTTTGACCTTGCTAAATCAAATGTATTCCTCCATTTTGATAGCTTTTTTGGTCTTGACTACCCCACCTAGCGTGAAGAGAGGTAATTGCAGGTTCTTTTGAAAACAAAATGATTTGAATGCTTCTATGACTCTAGGTAGAGATTTAGAAACCAGACTTTTTCATCCAACATTTCAATGAGATATGGACTCCCTATAATTTCTCTAAGCCATCATTAAATCTTAAGCATTTAGCAACTATATATGATATCAAACAGTAAAAGTTATTTATTATTGTTGGAATAAATATTTTATTCAGAGTTGAAATTTCTTAAATATTTAGTCTAGCATTTCATCATTTTGTATATGATACATGTATATTTTATGGTACATTGGGAACATCTGTATAGTGTGTAGTTTCAATATATGTACAATTTTGTGTATACTGTAGTTATGCCTATTTCAGATTTAGGCCAGAGTGTTAGTTAACTTTCTGAATTATTACCAAAGTTGATGTCAGAAACTTTGCATTTGAGATAAGACATTGGTCAAAAAAAATTATTTAGTTCTCACTTGGTCAGCATTATAATTCCCAGCTTTCATGTTGTTCCTTCTCCTTAGTGACAATTTGTTGAGTAATATGGCACATTCTGGTTTTAAAAACAGGCTGCCTTTATAAGGGACACAGGAAAATTACTGCTTTAAAAAGCTTGCTTGACAAATGACACCAGGAAGAAAACTTAATTTTGTGCTGAATATGAAGCCACAAACATAAATGGATAGTATAGCATTTCCTGTGCTAAGATCTCATGAATAAAATAGAAGAAGCTAAGTTCTGTTCTTGTCTACACAAAATTTTAAATTAGGAGCATATTTTCATACATACTCCCCCAAACTATGCCTTAATTTTAAAAAATCCAAATGGGAAAATAGGATACTATAAACAAATATATATCATACACATGATATTAGAAGTAAATATGATATTTTAAAGAACTAAGACCGCCCCTCCTTTTTCACTCTTATTTGAAAGGTATAATTATCTTTCAAGTTATCTCACTTAACTGCTGCCCAGAGCCTGACTCTTGTCACAGATTGGTGGTTTTTGAAACAGTTAGCAATTCATTGACACATGCCCCCAAAGAGGAAAACAGGAAAGCATTATTCACTAAATTAAAAGGACTGCCTGTGAAAACAGAGTGGAATCCTTTGTAGTGAAAGGTGAGGTGAACAGTCACCCAACAGGATATACTTGGAATTTGTCTGTTGCTTCTGGCTGTGCCATAGTAAGAGTATAGGCCACTCCAACAAAACTGTCTCTCTGCCATGTCATCGGGGTCTGTCCTGACTGCACCATAGCAGAAGGACTGGTTGGAATAAGTCACTCAACATTTTTCAAAATGTGTGTCCACAGAACACATCTAAAATTTTTTTGTTTTTTGTTTTTTTAAGATTTTATTTATTTGACAGAGAGAAACACAGCTAGAGAGGGAACACAAGCAGGGGGAGTGAGAGAGGGAACCCGATGTAGGGCTCGATCCCAGGTCTCCGGGATCATGACCTGAGCCGAAGGCAGTCGCTCAACCAACTGAGCCACCCAGGCGCCCCAATCTGAAGGTTTTTAAGCGTACTTGACAAAATGGCATCACAGCCAAAGAATTCTGAGAACCACTGTATTCAACAATGTCGGCAACATTCTTACAGTAGGATATTTCAGAATATTTAAATTCATTGATCCTTTTTTCATTGAATAGCTCATGAAACAAGTGTTTCTAGGAACCCACTTTAAGGAATGTTGGCTTCATAGGTTATTTTAACTCAGAAGAATTTTACACATCTAACATATATGTTGTGTATGGGTATATTAAACATAAATTTGGAAAAAACTGGACCATTGCTCTTTGTGTCTATAATTTACTACATAGTTACTGTTAATGTGGGAACAGTATTTTAAAAATGTATTTTAAGCTAGCCACCATAAAACAGAAATCATTTCGTGGTGAAATCTAGAGTTGAGAATTGCTACACAGAATATGGGCTCTGTTCTCAAGACATCAGCTGGGAGGGAGCAGAAGCAAACATAGAAGAGATAGGTTCAGTACAATTCAGAGAGGATGTGGCTAAGCTACTGCTACAGAATCCTCTGGGAGACCATGGGAATGGAAATTGTTCATTTGTTAGACAATAGGTCTTGGAGGAGACAATGCTTGAGCAGACTATTGAGGCATAAATAGGGATAAGTAATTCAAAGAATTGGAAATTGGAATGGGGGGGCATGCGCTCTAGGCAAAGGACAGCCCCGGCCTAGAAGAGCCTGTCCTATAACAGGTGGGCAATTCTGTTTATTAGGAAGGAAAATGGGAAGATGAAGCTGTAGGTAGGAAAGGGTCAGGTCATGGAAGGAGTCTGAACACAGAGGTTCTTAAACACCTCAGCACATCAGAACCAGCCAGAAAATGTCATCCAGCAGGCCAAGTTAGATAGGGGAAATCTGTATTTCAGCTAAGCTCTTCAGATGACTTGATGTGGCCAGTCAGCATGAAGGCCTTTGGGAACCATTGCTATAGGATCACTGAAGGTTTTTAAGTGACTGAGTGGGTCACAGTGCACCTTAAACAGAAAACCTCATTAGTTAAAAAATATGTGAAAACTAATAAATGCTCATTACAGAAAGAAAATACACAAACAAAATAAAAGCTGTGATCCTATCATTTATTCTCCAAATCTACTTCTGACAGGTAACCAGTCTTAATTATTTGATCCAAACAATTATGTATATAGTCTTACACACACATAAATGGGATCAGATTAAAATAACAACAGGTAAAAACATGCACTTATAACACTCTTCTAATTATACAACATATATAAATTCCCTAAATTTTCCCAACTCAAGGGAATAGGGATTATTATTATGCCAACTGACAGATGAGGAAAGGGGACCATAGAGAGGTACATGTCCTAAAGTGACAAAAACTAGCAAACTGGTGGATCCAGGATTCAAACTACAATTGTCTGGCTCCATTATTCTCCACTGCTTTCATATTTTTATGTAATTAATTTTATTTGAAAAGACTTTCGATCTTCAAAAAGTCAAACATAGAATTTCATATACCCTAGCAATCCCCTTTCTGTACAGATCTCCAAAGAACTAAGAATATGGACTCCAACAAATGCATGCGCATACATGTTCATAGTCATTCCAGTCGCACTAGTCAACAGGCAAAAGGTGGAAATAGTCCACATGTCCATCAACTGATGAATGAAGTAAACAAAATGTGGTTTCTTCATATACAAAGGAATAAAGTACTGAATGAACCTTGAAAAAGATGATATTAAATGAAGAAGCCAGACACAAAAGGCCACATATTGTATGACTCCACTTATGTGAAATCTCCGGAATAAGCAATAGGGACAGAAGGTACACCAGTGACTGCTAGGCCCTGGAAGAGAGGGGAGTGGGGAATGATTGCTTAATGAGCACTAGGTTTCCCTTTGAGATGATGAGAATGTTTTGGACCTCGATAGAGGGAATGATTGCATAACAGAGTGAATGTGCTTAATGTCACTGAATTATGCACTTCAGAAACTTGTTAAAGTGGTGAATTTTATGTTATGTGTGTTTTACTGTTATTACCATTTTAAAGTGTGGAATTCAGTGACATTCATTACATTCACGCTGTTGTGTAATCAAGACCTAGAACATAGTAGGTGCATAATAAATATAAATACATATTTTTATTGTTTAATGATTTTTAAAGAGGTACATACTCATTAAAAAGATTCAACTAATACAAGAAAAAACTAGTTATGATAATAATGTAAGAACAACATCTAACACATTCACTGTCTACTGTGTTGCAGACACTGAAGTAAGAATATCAGGACATTTTTTACTCATAACAGGCCTATGGCCTCGAGCTATTCTTTTTTTTTTTTTTTAAGATTTATTTATTTATTTGACAGAGAGAGATCACAAGTAGGCAAAGAGGCAGGCAGAGAGAGAGGAGGAAGCAGGCTCCCTACTGAGCAGAGAGCCCGATGCGAGCCTCGATCCCAGGACCCTGAGATCCCAGAACCCTGAGACCTGAGCCGAAGGCAGAAGCTTTAACCCACTGAGCCACCCAGGCACCCACCTCGAGCTATTCTTATTCCCAATTTACAGATGAGATAAGAGAGGCTCAGTAAGATTGGGGATGAAGTGGTTAGTAAACAGAATTAAAAATTAGATGGATATTTGTCACGAAGTATTCTTCCTCATAAGATATTTAAACATGAGTTCCAGATGAAACATAAAGGTAAGGAAAGAGAGCAGATGTTATTTAAAATCTAAAAACTTCTGGGGCACCTGGGTGGCTCAGACCCTTGGCTCAGGTCATGATCGCAGAGTCCTGGGATAGAGTCCCACATCTGGCTCCCTTTTCATTGGGGAACTGCCTCTCCCTCTCCATCTGCCTCTCTCCCCTGCTCATGCCCTCTCTCGTTCCTTCTCTCTCAAACAAGTAAATAAAATCTTAAAAAAAACCCTAAAAGCTTTTGTACTTTTAAAGAGCTATAAGCAAAAGTAAAAGATAAATGGTTAAATATTTTCAATATTTATTAAAAAGAGATACTATATTTAATATGTTTAAATGATTACTAATGTAAAAGAACAAAAACCCAATAGAAAAATGGATAAAGATACAAAGAAGAATTTCATGAAGGGGAAAGTACAGTTATTAAACATGTACTCTTTTAAGGAGTGATAATGACTGGGGACTCCTGGCTGGCCCAGTCAGAGTAAATGCAACTCTTGATCTCAGGGTTGTGAGTGTAAGCCCCATTTTGGGTGTAGAGATCGCATAAAAATAACATCTTTAAAAAATATTAAGAGGTGATATAGATTAAAACAGCAAAGAGATTCCATTTTTTGTCTATAAAATTAAAAAACTAACATTATCTTGTATTTAAGAGGTTATTGCATTATTGGGAAGCTGACTCTCACTCACCTCTGGAGAGCAATTTAGTAACTCATTATCTCTCTGCTGGAGCCTATATCTTTAGCACAGGCAGCTTTGTATAAAGCTGTATGTTTGATGGTCCCTCCAATTCAATGAAAATATTGTCCCCTCCCCACCTCCACTCTGCTACAATCACAGTTACTGTCTTCTATTTTCTAAGCATTTCACTTACTGATACCATGCAGTTCTTAATACAACTCTGTAAGAGAAGATCTTTTTACCTCTATATTTCACTTAGAGATAAATGAAGATCACAGTGACTAAGTAGTTTGCCCAAGGTCATATAGCAAGCCAGATTTGAACCCAAGTGTTCCAGCATGCTGGTGAAGATGACAGAGATTTCAAAATGACTTTTTTGGGTACCTATAGTAAATTCATTTCAGAAATTAGTGATTTCTTTGAGGATTCAAGATACTTCCTTTCTCTTATCTGCATTATTATCTCATAAGCCACCTCCACCCCATTTATACTTATTCATCCCCAAATCGTGGCTTGGTGGTTGTTAAGACAGTAGTGACATGTCTACCCATGGCCCGTTCTGCATCTGTGTCATTCTTTGCCATGTTTGATGCCGTTTTAAAGCAGGCTTCTTGGGTTTTAGTGAGCTTCCGTTTAGCACACCTCCACAGGCTTGAGATGCCCTGATACTCTGAGCAAATGAAGAAAGTTAAAAACCTACAGTCCCTAGCATGTCCTATTACCAGTGCATGTCCTTGTTTCTCCAGCACTTCAGTAAGTGGAAAGTCCCAGAATGTAACGCACTCCAGTCGTTCTGGTGGGGGAGGGGGTTTCTGACTCTGTGGAGAACGGAGAGGTGCTTGGGGAATAGCTGATCCATCTTCTGGTGGTCCTAAATATGTCTACCCAGGCATTAGAACAGTAGCTGCATGGCAGAGTCTGAATCAGGAGGATGAAGTTGGGAAAGGATGAGGGATATCTGTCCATATTTCAGAATGAAGGTCTCCATTTTTTTCAGAGATAAAGCATCATCTACTCACTTGCCTCTGTCTATCGTTAGACTTTGGAGTTAGAGAAATTTCTCCCAGATTCTGGCAATAGTCATTTTTGTTGTTGTTTTGTTTTGTTTTCTTAAATTGTATTTTGACTGTCATTAAAAGAAGAAAAACCTTTTTTATGTATTTTTGTGGAAAATAGGAGAGGCTATGTTAGGCTCTTAGCCAGATAGGAGTTTTATCCAGTTCTTTTGAAAATTTGTAACAAATAATGAAATCTTGGAGCTATGTATCTCTGTAGAAATGAGCACAGCTATTTATTTGATAATTTACACTTGAAAAGCTTAATTTTGGAAGCATATTATCCAAGAATCACCATGCATAGAGTACTTTATTCCAATGTTTATAATCATTTGGACTTTGATAGGACAACTCTGAAGTTAATATTAATAGTTACATCGATGGAAGGCTCAACTGTTTTTTCCAAGTAAGGCTGTAAGGTTTGGGGAAAATTCTTTATAATAGATAGTTTGGGAGGGTGCTAGATCAGGAAATATTCGTTAAATTAGCACATAAATTCCATGTCTAACTGATGATTGCCCAAATGAAAATGAACCCGCAGTTAGCCAGTTTCTGTTCATAAATATGTCATAAGCTCCAACAGATTGAGAGAATGGCATTTCTGGTTTGAGCTATCAAAAGAACAAGGCCAAAGTATCCAGCAAATATTCTCTAATAGCAGTCTCATTCTGCAAGGTCATAGTGCTCAAGGTCATCCTTAAGTAGCTACTGCTTTATTTGAGTAAGGTCTCTAGCCCTTATTTAACTCCAGTTTTAAAAAAACATATTTGTCTTTAAAACACCAGTATTGACGTAAGCTAGAGCCACAGAATGCCCAAGGGTGAATGTTAGCTTGCCATTCACTGGAGGTAAATACATATATATACACTTAAGTTTCAGGTTTAATCACCATCCCTCTTCTCTTTTTCATTAAATGAATAAAATGTCACCTTATTTATAAG